>CABFOW010003918.1:0-64873 GCA_902141385.1 Timema californicum
CAATCACCCTACCATTACACATTAGCGTAAGTGCGTATAACCCGGACGGGTAGTAAGACGCGGTGCTAATAGTAATAATAATTTTAAGGGATAAATATATAAATGATATAAACATTTGGCGGAAAAAGCATCACAAATAATAGTGATGTGCAAACGTCACATTTTGTTAATAAAATACAACAACAAATCAAGAGGTGTAGTGTGTTGAGATTGTGGTTAAAAAATATGCTTGACAGGCATTTACAAAATTTACAATTTTTTTATTTGAGATACAATAACAACTCAAGAACTTTTAATCGTTATCACCCGTTGCAATTTCCGCAAAATCTGAGAGTTGTTTCTTGACCCTGGCGTGAATTATTCAAGTATTTTCCAAGATGATCAAGTGATGTTTGGAGTGATCTTCGTGATTTGTGCTTAAAATGATTGGAATTTGTTAAATATAAAGTTGGATTTCGGTATCAAAAGTCAATAAAAAAAAAACTTGTTATGTAAATAAAAAAATTATTGTTCAATTTATTCCTCTCTGATTTCAAAAAATGTTCCTTTAGACACAATATGACTGTCATAATGTTAATAATGATAATATTTAGGGGTGTGTGAAACAAATGCTAGCTTTATCTTCACTTTTAAAAAAAGTGCTGCTTCGAAGCTTCTCCAATAAAAATAATAAAAGCTAATATACCCTAATTATGGTCCCAAACACCCTACTTGGCATGGGGTTGACACTGGGATGGTAAAATTTTGTACGGTGGTTCTTCCCTTCTCCCCCTTGCCCTTATTCTTCATCTAGTGCTCACATATTTGTCTCGATATCGTACCAGTCGAAATATATTTGACTCATTTTCATTAATTTTAATTAAAATAACTTTTATTTCTATTTCTCACTGTATTGAAAATGTATTTATTTTCAACATACATTTTAATTGTTATTACTTATTTATTTTTCTTCATCAGGTGAAATTTTAAATAATTTTAGACCCACCAAACACATTACCAATATTTGACTCATGGTTTGACTCCCCCTTAAAATATTTTTCATTGTGTCCATTATATTATTGTTTGTATTTGAATATTTATATTTTGACTTACATCAGGCAGTGGAATTTATAATATGCGTATCTCTCTCTCACTCTAGTTTTATTTACGTTCATATATAAACAATGCCAGTCGTCCACACTTGCTCTGACAGGATGCTATGGATCTTCCACGATAAATCCTGGCTTGACATTTCTCAGATTTCCAACAGGGGACAAATTGAGGAAATATTATTTATGTTGATAATATTTTTTAACTGCCGAGTATGATACAGTTATTAATTAAGCATGTTTACCTTGTGAATCCTGACTCACTAAATAGTCCACCAGTACAATAGTGTGCTGATATTTTTAACAGCCTATACACACAAGAAAGCACCTTTACAATGATAGTAAAATAAAATTGTAAAATTAATCTCTGTAGTTAAGTTACAAAAAATTAAGCAAAAAGTATTTTAATATATTATAAGAGTTGATATTTTTATTATATTATTAACCATCCCAAAGGAACAAAACATAATCTCTTGGGTATAAATGACATCTTTTTTCATTAAATTCAGTCAACACTGATAACTCACACTAAAGGGGGCGGAGGTCTGTCTGAGTTATGAAAAGTTTGTCTTATCGAGGGGAAATAAAGTTGTGCCTAAAGATTGAAAGCTGATATTTATCTAAAGTAATATTATACTTTAATGCGACGAGGCAAACTATATTCCGTTCACGATATGTTTTTACCTGGATGACAGTTCGAAAATCATATGTTTAGGTTTTGGGCTGCCAACACTTGTAAAAGATCACAGTTTTGTTATAAATGTAAATATATTTAATTACCTGTTATATATTACATTTCAAATAACGTAAACTTAAGTTTTCTCATACTATTTCATTTTTTTAAATAATTTCTTTTTGTCCAACTCGAAACAATATTTTAAACGTAATTAAAAGTACTTATTTTTCGTTTTGGAACATTACTGATTTTGTGTAATATAGTGCGTACATTAATACCATTTAATACAGGCATCGTATTTACTTGGGAAAGAGAAAATTGTTATCATTTTTTTTACATACAATAAATGATTTTATGATTATTTTATCGTATTTTGAAATATTTAACTGAATAAAATATTTTCATCAACTGTGTGTCTGCATCAATGTAGACTTGTTTACCGTTATGTTCAATCATATGGTTTAGATTTGTCAGTCGCCATTTTGAGGATATGTTCGTTAGGAGTTTTTGTGAAAGTGGTGTGAATATTTTTTAAGGGGAGTAAAACTATAAATAAACTTTGTGTCCGACCTCAAATAAATATATAATTAATATTGGCCTAAATTACCGTGGTTAACTATCACATTAATATATTACCATCTGTTTTCATTACGGTCATCCAAAGTGATAGTTGTCAGCTGTTGGCGTAGAGATATATTAGGGACTACTTCTAGTAACATTTCGAGCTGTCATCCAGGTAAACTTAGCTCGTGAATGCCTTATACATATCAGATAAGACACAACACAAATAACACAGTTAGGTGTTCAAATGGGGATGGCTGAGATTTCAATAGGCCTATAGTACTACTGGCAAATTATCTATAGACCTTACTGTATGTGCTTACTTACTGACCTCAATATTTTAATCAAGAGTCTGATTCACACCCTATTTCAGTAAACCTAGGCCTATTACACGAGCATGACGGTGATTGGTGTGCCACTGTGATGATATTTAGCTCAGCAGACGTAGGTTTGAAGAAGCTGTCAATATTCTCCTGTGAATATTTTTGATGTTGCTTTTTATTGATGACTTGTGAAATTATTGAGCTCTTAAATCACTCGTTCATAACTTGTGAATGTGAGGAATGCCAGGCCTCCACCGTGGTTCGGATCCCACATTAAACTGTAGGTCCTTCATTTCATCTCACAATAATAATAATTATTATTATTATTCAACGCTCGTTCCACTAAAAGTTTGATAAATTAGGGTTGTTCAATTGAACCTATTTTAACTAGAAATAGACCCTCATCTATATCTAGCTATACATTTTATTTTTATTTACTTTTTTGGATTTTCCAAGACTTTTTTGTTAGTGTTTTTCAAATTGAAGTATGGAATGTTATCTTATTTGGTATGGTATTTTTGTGACCGTCAAATAAATTTGATTTTACTTACTGTCACATTATTTATGTAGGGGCCTATTCGCAAACAAAAGAATATAAATGAAAATATAAATAAGATTAATTTTAGTGAATGTATGTTGAATCTGAGTCTTAAATAATCTCTGTATTTTATAATAATAGTGTTGAGCTTGACTGCTGAGGACGGGGAGATCGAGGTTCGAATCTCGGTCGGGTGAACTGGGGGTGGTTTTTCCTAAATGGTTTTCCACTCTCCCTCCACGCAAATGCGGGTTCACTTCTTCTAATTCAACCTTCCCAATTCCTAATCCATTAGCGTAATTAGTACTTAAAGCGTATAACCCGAACGGGTAGTAAGACGCGGTGCTAAATATTATTATTATAACAGCCCTGTACTACTTATGTGAACAAAGTTTTAAAAAACATTTCTACTCAAGATTAACTTAATATATCTTTTTAATTTGAACATGAGTAACAGAACTATAAAAATTCAGCCTTTATCTGTCCATTTATTTTTCCAATTTTTTTTTTAGATAATTATATAAATAAATTAGCTACAACATTTAATAAATGAATATTTTTCAGAGATAATTTGATTAGGCTATTGTGTGAATTTAAAGATTTACAATATGACTAGTTGTGAGGTGAGTTATTTTATATCAAATGACTCTATAGGCATTACATTCTCTTAAGAGTCATTAGTTTAACGGCATATAACACAAACGGGTAGTAAGACATGGTGTTAAAAATGTTTCTAGTTAACAGTAGGCCTATTATTTGTTTCATAATTGGCAATACTTAAGGAAGAAATTATTTAGTTTGTTTACAGTTTGAGAAAATACAATAAACTATTTGTTAATTTTTTCAAGAATCTGAAATGAGTTGACTTCTCCCAAAATCCACTCTTGATGGCCCATAGAGAGAAGTTTATTTATGCACACATTTGTGCATCTCGTTTTGACGCGAGTCGATTTCGGACACCTCTGCAGGAGACAAGCTGGTACACAAAGCAGTCCCTTCTATCCCAGCATTGGGATTACATCCTTTTCCTGGATCACAAACAAATCTCATTCCCTCTCCTCTTCAAGGATCTAGTGTGCAGGATTCTTCTCTCCCCTCTGTCTCAGCAACTTGTCTGCCAGAGTTTCCTAGTTTTTCCCACGATTATGTACCATTGTCCCCTCTAAGGGAGAGTATACTCCATTCACGGTAGGAATTACACTCTGGAAGGTCTTTTTTCCTACAAATATCCTACTATATAATAGTTTTCTGGTAGGGAAAAAGGCCTTTCAGAAAACAATTCCTACGGTGAACGGACTTTATCTGCTTAAGTGCTAGCGTCACATCCTCCAATCGTTTGTTTGACCACAGCTATTGCAAACCTTACTTTTCTGACAATTCATCCCTTGGTGTAACATTTCTTCAAAGTTCTCCACCTTCATCTAACCATTGACCTCCCAAATAACACCATATATCTGTTTTTTCTTGGTAAAAAAAACATTGAGGGCTATTTTACTAATGAGTGATTTTTTTTTTCAAAAACTTGAAATATTTTAAAACAAGCTTTAACAATTTGTTTCGAAATTGGTATCTTGGGCCTTAGGCCTAATAATTGTGTTTGTGGTAAAAAGTTGTTAAAGGGTATTTTACTGATTGATTTTTCAATAATAGTTATTATGATACATCTATGTGTGATTTTTGTCGTATCTTTTATTAATCAAGTACTTAGTGTATTTGCATGGTGTCCACTAAACTTGACCAATGAAATCCCCGACCTTTTCCCTGAGTTCCCCTGATCATTTCCTAAAATTCCCAACTAAAAAAGTATGTCACATTCTTCTAACTCACCCCCCCCCCCTCTCTCCTTCCACAATTTTCTATTACTATTTAAAAAAATAATAATTAGTTTTAAAATTTGAATTAAAATTGTTTACTAGAAATTAAAAATATATTACACAGCTACAAACAAAAAAAATGACAATTTACTGATTATTGTATTTCATATTTTGAATTCCCGGCTAATTCCCGTTTTTCCTGATTTTCCCGGATGAGAGACACCCTGATTTGGTAGTTTTCGTTGGGTTTGCAGATTTACCATGGTTAAGTAACCCTCCATTACCCTGCTAAATTGAGAGTTGACTTTTTTTTATATCTATTACAGTATAGTAGGGATAAGAGTGGAGATTTAATAGAGGAAATTCACCTGAATGAGCGAGTAAAATCACATGTTAATTTCATTATTGTAAATTATTATTCACGATTTGTGTGGGCTACTTAGTCTATACAGTACATATACAATAAATTAAGATTGGTTAAAATGTTTTTTAAATCAAGTAAGACATTGTTCTCAAAAAAATAATCCCCACCACATTTAAACTAAAAAAAATTGTATTTTTGGTATTTCCACTTTTTTTTCTTATTTCATTCCGTTTAGGGCATACAGCAAATATAATCAACTTTTCCTTCTAGAAAATGTGTGTCATTCATTTCTAAAAAATTTCTTTAACACAAAATTTTATGTCTCTTATAATTATATTTATGAAATGAAAATTTCCTCTGGAAAACCTGGGAATTTTATAATAAAAAAATAGTGGCAACCCTGTTGTTACTAATTTTTTAAATTTCTTGTCGAACTAGAATTACATACAAAACAATTCCGGAAGTGATAAAAAACATACTCCCAAACTAACATACCAAGTAAAAATATATTACATGACAAATGTTTAAACCATGTATTGACTTTCTAAAAATTAACTCAACATCCAAGGGATTTAGAATCAAATACTTACTGGTTAAAATCAGCCCTGTATGTTGTGAAAGTTTGTGCCAAATACAATTCAAAATAGTTCAGGAACTAAGAGTTCCTCAATCTTTACTTGATAAAGACTTGCCAAGGATTAAGCAAAAGTATTTAACAAAAATTATCCCAAATAATTCTCAAAAATAGACATCCAACTCAATTGTATTTGAAGATTAGAGGATTGATACTTTCTTTTTACTTTCTCACTATCTTACAGGTAGAGAAAGTATGGTGATCGTCAAAAAAAATAATCAAACTTGAGATTTTGATGAATATCGATGTTTCACGACTCCCTGAATCCGAAAAAGTGATTTTGAATTTCTGTCTGTCTGTCTGTCTGTCTGTACCTCGGACTAGAGCCTAAACTATTTTACCGATCAAGCTAAAACTTGGTATCCAAGGTTTTCATAGGGTCACCCCGAGGGGTTTTGGATTTGGATATCCACCCCAAAAAGGGTAGTTTACTGAAGGGGGAAAAGAGAAAAAGCCGATTTAAAAAAAATCAGCTTTAACGATTTTGATTAAATTCTATTTCTAAACATTTATAGATATTCCAAACAAAATGGCTGCTCTCAATATTTAGGCAAAATGACTAACGGCTCCGGTGTGATGCGTAAATTAGCTTTTTTTTTTATCATATCTCTGAAACTATTTGAGATATGAAATTACTTATCATTACAAATATGTATATCTATTTATAATACAAATAATTATATTCAAAACATAGTTTTATAGAATCAATAACTTTCAAGCTATACGCAAATATATATATTTTTTAACTTTTCGAACACTAAAGTTTAAGTATTGTGACCGTAAAATAAATCTAACCTGAAATATTGATGGATGTCGACATCTCATGACCCCTAAACCCTAAAAAACGATCTTTGCAATGCTGTGTGTCTATTAAAACTTAAAATTAACGGTATTATTATTATTAGCACCACGTCTTACTACCCGTTCGGGTTATAAGCACTTACGCTAATGTGTAATGGTAGGGTGATTGTGAGAGGAAATGGAGGACCTACAGTTTAACGTGGAATCCGAACCACGGTGAAGGCCTGGCATTCTCCACATTCACAAGATGTCTTGTCAGAGGTGAAGGAAGGGTTTGGTAATCAAATAAATCTGTGCCGGGACCGAGGATTGAACCCTGGACCTCCAGCACAGAAGTCTGACACCTTACCCCTAGACCAACAGGTCACCAAAATTAAGAGTAGTTTTATATATGGCGAAAAGAGAAAAAAAAAGGTTTTCTCAAAATCTGCTCCAACGATTTTGATTAAAATTCGTATCTAGGCATTGATTAGGTTTATAAATAAACTGGCTATTTTCATTTTCACTTGAAAATGACTTTTAGGGTACTTTACAGAAGCGTTAATTTCCGTATCTCCGCAACTATTTGAGATACTAAATAACTTATCGCAAAATTGGAGTACTATTAGATATAAAAAAAACTTTTATTTGGCATATATTTTTTATAAAACCTACAGTTTCTGAGATATTGGCAAATAGAGCCTATTGATACAATTTTATGAGCTTTTGTTTTAAAGATATACTAAAGTTTTAACGCAATAATTATCCAATGCCATAGAGTAATAAATATGGGTAAGTCTCTCAAAAAGTGTAAGTTTTTTTTCCTTAAACCACTTAAGAGAAAGGTTTGTACAGCAATGATCTATCTCCATTTTAGACTCTAGTCAATATTTACATTTTTTATTTGTGAAAATTTATAAATGAAAAGTTTAATAGCAGTGCGATGACCTGAAAATGTGCAACACCTAATAAAATGTTAAAATTTTAACCGGAAGTCAAAATTTAATGCGAAGTGTTTACCCTTGTGGACACAATATTAATCCTTTTTATTAGTCCAAACATACAAATGAAGATATTAATTCAATTCTTTAAAAATAAAATTTAAAAATTTAAAACCGGGACTCAAAAAATAAGTTTTGAGTAAATATCTCTATTTTTAAACAATAATAATAATATTTAGCACCGCGTCTTACTACCCATTCGGGTTATACGCTTTAAGTACTAATTATTCTAATGGATTAGGAATTGGGAAGGTTGAATTAGAGGAAGTGAACCCGCATTTGCGTGGAGGGAGAGTGGAAAACCATTTAGGAAAAACCACTCCAGTTCACCCGACCGAGATTCGAACCTCGATCTCCCCGCCCTCAGCAGTCGGGCTCAACACGACAAGCACGTTAGCCAACTACGCCACCGAGGCGGGTTTTTTAAATAATAGAGCGAGAAAGTCTGTGCGGGGATCCATACCATTTATTTTCATTGGTTTCCGAATGTTCTCAAGGTTTGACCTCATTTTTTGTTTTTGATTGATTACCAAACCCTTCCTTCACCTCTTACAAGACATCTTGTGAATGTGGGGAATGCCAGGCCTCCACCGTGGTTCGGATCCCACGTTAAACTGTAGGTCCTCCATTTCAACTCCCAATCACCCTACCATTACACATTAGCGTAAGTGTGTATAACCCGAATGGGTAGTAAGACGCGGTGCTAATAATAATAATTTGTATATGTTATCCTTGTGACTCCTTGATAACAGAGAAGTGTGAAAATTGTTTTTTTAAATGGTTTTTAACTGTCTTCTACCCTTATAGGCTTTGCTCATTTAATTACATTGGTGGGTTAGGTATCATCTATTTTAAATATACCCTTATTTGTATGGAGGGGGAGAGTATAAATGTTTAAGAAAATTTACAGCTAGTTTACCAGGCTGGAATTTGAATCCAGACCTCATCACCGGCGAACCACCTACTTGTTTTTACTGCAGTAAATTAGGTATTATAATTGTTAATTTCTATTCGAATTGTGCACCTTCTCTATCGCCATTGTAACCTCTTTAAAGAATATAACTCAACAGACATTTCAACCCCCACCTCCTCAGCCCTGAAACAAGTGAGTGACCAATTGGTTGGAAACAACTATTATATCGCTAATTAAACAAAACAAAATTGTTAACATTGTTTTATTACTTGATTGATTTTTTGCATGTTAATATTATGTTCATGCCAATTAATAAACATAGATGGCGATTTTAATTGGGATAAAAAAAATTATACATTAATTTAAACCTGATGTGTTGATTTTAGAGTTTCTAGAAATGGTTAAGAAACTATATTAGTCGTGCCAACCATTATCACTTGAACAGACTATTATTAAAAAACTTACTGTTGACCCAATGTAAATAATCATTTTTGTAGAAAAACCAATATTTATTTAATTATATCTGGTCTTAAAAATATTTCAAAATAAAAATTGTCCAAGTGAAATGGATTAGCAAAATATCTAATAGTAAAACTAAAGATTAAATAAAAATAGTAGTACTAGTGTTAAACATAAAATATCTACTGAGCCACCGAGACTGCTATTTAATACAACAAAAGTGCTCACATATTTGTCTAGATAGCAGCACAAATGCGGAAAAGACCATACAAACATTTTAACACAGACCTTTCGTGTTAACCTGATCAGTGCTACTTGGCAAGCTGGAGGGGTTCTACGATGATGATAAGACAATAGTTATTGTAATATTCATCTAGCTTTTCTAGCGCACTCTTTAAAATCTAAGTTGAGACAATCTAAAATAATAACAATAGGTAGCTCACAGAGTCCGCCACATCCATAATAAACTAACAGTTTTTAACCAACATTAGAGAAATAAATAGAACCAAGCAAAAATGTAGTTCCAAAATTTATATTAGATGGTAATAGAGTAGATAATTAGTTTAAAAAAATAACATAGGGAGCACTAAAGTCAAATATTAATTTAAAAACTGTTCATAGAAAGCACTAAGATCAAGGGACTCTTATGTAAAGCTTGCTTTTAAACAATATTAACCTAATACAGAGCTATAGGACGCTAGTTTAAGGTACCATAGTTTCTATATTTAAATCTGCGGAGCTAGCACACAAAGCGGGAATAATAGTTCTACATGTATACAACGACCCAACATAAGTGTGGATAATCGTTCTGCCGTTATTTTGGATATATGCCTTTAAACCATATTGGACTAAATCTTAGGCACTGTGCGACCACCAGTTTAAGGGGCCACAGTTTCTATATTTGAATCTGCGGCATGACCACACATGGTAGGAATAATAGTTCTACATGTATACAACGACGCTACATAAGTGTGGGTCCTGGTTCTGCCGTTATTTTGGATATATGCCTTCAAACCGATATTGGACTCGAAATTAGCACTTTCATCACTCTCCCTGCATTATTACACCCAGTTTGTTATCCGGCCAATTTACGAATCATAAAATATTTGTAAAAATGTATTTTTAACATAAGAATTGTGTCAGGGTCTAGTTTTACAACTTTTCTTTGTGTACCTTAATTTTGATATTGTTTCAAACATACGAAATATATTTAAAAAAAAGTTAAACTTTAAGAGGGGTTGAGCACCCCAAACCCCTTACTCTCTAAGGGCTTGTTGAATCTCTCAGACAATATCTCTAGTCAAACTGGATATTTTCATACGTGCTCATTATAGGCACGAGAGTCGGGTCTGGTCTGGTTGGGTCGGGCCGGGCCGGGCGAAAGATGGCTCCAGTGTAGGTGTAGCCTAAGCTACTAAGTAATGACGATCTGTGTCAACTCATCAATTAATAGACTTCAAACTTTTCATATATATATATAAAAGGGTTGCTTTCTGAATAATTTTCTACTCTCCTCCCACATAGTTTGGGCACACTTCCTTTAAATTCAATCTGTTTCATCCCTAACCCGAAGGGTGCTAAAAAGAACCTACTTTGTAACTATTTACACCAATCTGTACTCGTCACAGATGTGAAACTGTTCCTAACAGTCGACGCGAACAAACTATTTTCTTGAAGTAACTACACTAGTTACTATTTATCTTTTGATTAATTTAAATATATTATAGATAGATTCAATTAGGCCTATTTAGTTTTTTTTAATACACAATACATAAAATAGGGGGTTAAAAGTTAATATTAGTAATTAGTACGTATTTGTTTTTATTGCTTTTTTTTTTTGCAAAAATAGAGCAAATTATGACATCGTCATGCTTATTTATTATATCTTAATAAGCTCCAAATGCTCTTTTTGATTTTTTTTTTTCACATTTGACATGCATTAAATATAAGTTTATGTTTATTGTTAGAAGGTAGACTTGTTAAAAAAATAATTCCATTGTTGTAAACACTTACCGGAATGAGGCCAATGACCCTTGACTAAGCTAACAACCGGCCTCCCATTCCACTCAGCCACGAGTAAAAAGGACAACGACGCAGTCTATTAAAAACTGCAACTAGATTAGAAATTAACGATCCCACCCCCCTCTCCCTACTTTTCGTAACCTCGTGAACTAATATAACCAAAAGAAGTGTACAAGTTTCCGCCTGTTCCTATTCATACCAACTGTACAGAACCAACTTTCTCTTGTGGATTAAAGAAACACGGCTCTACAGAAGAAAAGGAGTTGGAAACTATTTAACAAAATGCAATTTATTTTTTTATTGGATGTTACGCATGATTCGGTAGTATTGTGGCGAGCTTGTCTGTCACATCTCCAAGGTCGTTCAGAAATGTCCGGTAATGAGTTATCTTCCTAGTTAGGTCAGTGGTCCTGACACTTGACACCCGAGTGTAGTGTGAGCTCAATTCCGACCGGATTCACTTTATTTCTATATTATTTGCTAAGGGTGGTTAATCAACAATTTCTTTGTTGTGTTTTTTTATAGCACCTCGTCCTCACTACACATTTGTGATATCCGCATATTTACATTGATAGGGTGAAGGGAAGGAAGGTAGAATTTATAGGAAGTGTATCTGCATTCGTGGTTAAAGCTGGAAAACACCGTTTAGGGACAAACAACGCAGTATTGGGTATCGAACCCCAAACCTTGTAATGACAGTATTCACAAGCTATGGTTCGTGGAGGGCGCTACATAATGGTAGGGTGATTGTGAGATGAAATGGAGGACCTAAAGTTTAACGTGGGATCCGAACCACGGTGGAGGCCTGGCATTCCACCACATTCACAAGATGTCTTGTCAGAGGTTAAGAAAGGGTTTGGTAATAAGCTAAATCGGTGCCGGGACCGAGGATTGAACCCCGGCCGCCAGCACAGATGTCCGACACCTTACCCCTAGACCACCAGGTCACCTGATATACACTGAAAACATCCGATTTAATCACTATATCACTATATCGTAAGGGAATGTTCAAGTATTAGGTAAGCACCTTTTTGGACATTTTGGACTCCCTCCCCCCTTTGTAAGCAAAACTAAGCAAACGCCCAACTCCTCCAACCCCCACCATCTTACTTGCGTTACACACATACACACACACACACACATATATATATATATATATATATTAATTTCACAGGAATAACGATTATTTTTTATACAATTTATAAATTTCTGGTAATTATTAACGTTAAAGTGTAAGTAAATTAATGTTGTGAATTATTAAAAATAAACAATGTTGTGAAATGAATTTAAATGTACTGGACTTAACAGCTAAAATTAAAATCCAAGTTATTAAATTTTATATGAAAATAAGTTTTATATTAGTGATTACATGAATTATTATCGTTGTAAAAGTCTCTTTGCTACTTTTGAACCGATGACCAAAGGTCCTTAAATCCACGTACTTTTGAGGTGTTCTGGTCACTGCTCCATTCTTGCCCATCTCTCTTTGTCTTACGTAAGAACTGTTCTGACCCCCCCACCCCCCCTTTTTCCTTTTGTCAGCAAAAATTAACAAGCTAGAACTCCACTTTACCCCCAAGGTGCTTACAGTAGCTCCATGGCTTCTTTGGTGCTGACTGACAGCTCACAGCTGACTTCTGACAGTCAACATTTAGGTATATAAACCTAAATATTGACTGTCAGAAGTGACAGCTGATAAACACAAGTTTATGCAGATCATATGGTTCGGCCATAGATAAAGGATAGGCGTAGGGATACATAATTTGGTCTGGTAACTTTTCAAAGCCGTCAGCTGTCAGTACTTATTTTAAACCATTGACGGAAAAGCCAAATTTGAATTAAACAACATCTTATATTTTGAAGAAACATGGAGAATATTGGAAATGAAGGGGCTTAAACAGTTCTGACTATCCTGAATAAAATCAAGGTTCAGTTCCGGAGTCCCAGAAGGAAAAGTTCCTGTTAAAGTTCCCCAATCCCAGCGCATCAATCCCAACAATCCCGTCACGGTAAGTCGAGTTATCAGAGAAAGTGTCCGACAGGCGGAGATCCAGCGACCACCGCGGGGAATAGTAGAACTAACGCCGGCGGCTCAGTCGAGCCTGGACCGAGGGGAAAGTGTCGTGGTGGTCCACCACGCGCGCTGCCTACCTTCTCCAGTCTCCGCTGGTTGTCCACGGCGGGCGGTAAGCGATCATCACCTTGACGCGAGCGTGTGTGCGTGCGAGCGTGTGAGATGTACCCCGACAACCTAGAGCTACCGGACATGCGTGCTCAAGGGAGGAGGTCCAGGGCGCCGAGATGGTTCGAGACGCCTACTAGTACCAGCTTCGACCGACGCTTCTACGACCACGGTGGCGTCCCGGTGAGGATCAACGCCGGTCACGGGACGCATCTGCCCGGTAACACTGTAATCTAGGGCAGTAGGAAGAGAGTGGACGGAAGTTTTGATAACCTAGGGCTTTAAAATATCTAACTGTAGATAAAGAATGTCTAGGGTAGTTTTAAAGAAACTGCATTGACGTGAACCTTAAGATGAGATGGAAGGGAATGTGAGCTAATATATTTTTTGCAGTTTTTATATAAAAATAAAGTTTTTTTAAATCAAAATATATACAATTTTGCTTCCGTAGACACATTTTGTTTAATCTCCTACCCACAGTGATGTCATATTGAATATTTTTATCATTGGCGTCGTAAAATTTTAACGGGATGTTATATTTGAATTTAAAAAAGTTTCTAGTCAAATGACAATAATGTTCACGATAGATATTCAACAACTGTTGAGATTAATAAATGTAGAAAATTAAACTAAATAAATTTTGCTAATTAAATAAGATTTTGGTGACCTGGCGGTCTAGGGGTAAGGTGTCAGACTTCTGTGCTGGCGACCGGGGTTCAATCCTCGGTCCTGGCACAGATTTATCTGATTACTAAACCCTTCCTTCACCTCTGGCAAGACATCTTGTGAATGTGGGGAATGCCAGGCCTCCACCGTGGTTCGGATTCCACGTTAAACTGTAGGTCCTCCATTTCATCTCACAATCACCCTACCATTACACATTAGCGTAGGTGCGTATAATCCGAACGGGTAGTAAGACGCGGTGCTAATAATAATATTTTTTAGTAAGTTTGAGAAACGATCAACGCTGCCGTGAACGAGCTCAGGACCACACGACCCATTCTTTGTTTCACAAACATTCACAAGTATCGCTGATGAAAGTCTAGGTCCTTTTAGCCCTAACTTTCTCAATGTCCCCGGTAATTAACTAAACACCGCATCGAGTTTCGATTGTTTTAAGGACCAGATACTTTTCTCATTACTTCATGTTCACTGCAACGAAAATCCGGAGACAATGATATCTATTAGTCCGGCACAAAATCCCCTAATTTTAGAAACAAAAGGACATGTCGGTTTTTGTTGCGACTGAGGTGATATCAGACTTCTTAATTTGATCTAGGATTATACATTTTGTTTTAAGTAACATCTTACTTTTGTAACTGACTTGTTTTTGTGTACGTTTGACTTACAGTGCGTGCCTTGTTATTAAACAGAGCAGAGTCCTTGCCATGTATTGTGGTAAAGCTTGATTCCTACGTTCGCTGAAAGTACAGTAGCCCCGTGGCTTCTTTGGTGCTGACTGACAGCTCACAGCCGACAGCTAAAAGCTTTGAAAAGTTACCAGACCAAATTATGTACCCCTACGCCGAACCAAATGATCTGCAAAAACATGTGTTTAGCAGCTGTCACTTCTGACAGTCAAAATGTAGGTATATACCTAAATGTTGACTGTCAGAAGTCAGCTGTGAGCTGTCAGTCAGCACCAAAGAAGCCATGGGGCTACTGTATATACCTAAATGTTGACTGTCAGAAGTCAGCTGTGAGCTGTCAGTCAGCACCAAAGAAGCCATGGGACTACTGTAGAGATCAGAATCTGCTGAATGGAGCAGCAACTCACACGCTGTATGTTGACCCATAGTGCATTGCAACGCAAACTTAAAACAGCTGATTATAAACACATTTTATAGGGGTGTGCGAAGGACAATTTTTAAATGCGAATTGAAGTCGAAGCGAAGCTTGAAACTTGCGAAGAAAAGTTGTCGAAGTTGAAGCTACCTAGGATTTTTGTTGTCACTTAACACTATTTTTAAGTTTAAAAATTTTATTTTTATTTTTTTAGATCTTCTCAGTAACATGGACCAGGAAAATTTCCTTATTTATTTACCAAGGGTCTTTATTAATAATTAATGTACACAGGCTTACTGATAGCTTAGTAAATTATCAATAATGTTTTAATTTTTACTTACATCGTGGAGCTTATGATATTATATTGCAAACTTTACACGTGCATGTCTTTTTATCTGCATTTCTCTGATAATAATTATAAATTAAATTCTGTTATCGTTTCCCACTTTCCATATCAGCCATTTTGTATAATAAATAAATGCGAAGACGCCATGAAAAACCTCTGTGTCAAAATACACTTGTAATTTGTCACAGATAATTCCAAAGAGATAGAATATTAAGGATTAAATTAGACGCGAGCTGGGATGGTAGCACAACTAAAGCGCTTTCTCTACTTCATACCAGTAATCATGATGTTATTATTTTCTTTATAGGTATTTTTATTTTTTACAAAATTATGTTGGCGATAATGAATATAATATATTAGTGTGTAAGGTTTTTTATTAATTTTTCTTAAACATATAACTATAAACATGAATAAATCACGAGAAACATAAAGGGACAAACAGTTGGCACCAGCCCCGAACGGCTCTCGAGAACAGACACGACATTGAACATATAACAAATTTCAAAAAAATACATAATATGGCGCCCTGGCGAGCGGAAATTTACCGTCAGTAGATTGGGGAGGGTAAAGTATATAAAAAAAAACCCACCCCATTGCACATAATGGGTCCCCAGGACCGTAAAAATATACACAGTACAGAGGAGAGGGAGACGGAATGGAAACAATGGAAAATAATATATTAACATTCACTTACCCGTTTCGATCCATAGTTACGTTGTGGTAGTTAAATTACTAGTTGGTGTTAAAATTATGTTTAGTAACGTGTTTAAAATGATCAAATATTGAAAAATGTAATATTTATTAAGATAAAATTAAATTATTTGATAAGTTTATCGAAGTTTTATCCTTCCTTCGAAATTTTTCGTATATGCGAAGGTTATTGTAGATGTCGGAAGTCGAAACCGAAGGAGATTTGACCTTCGAATTCAATTTCGACTTTTCGAAGCTTCGCACACCATTAAAATTTTTATTTTCTCTTGGATACACATATATTTCGGATTAGTGTCATGGTGAATGTTTTCAAATTATATCACTGTGTCGCGGCACAATCCAATACACACGTTTTGCATTGACGGATTATTTCAAATCTCCGCACAACAGCCAAAGAGGCTGTCTGCTTGCTTCTAACTCTACAGCGCATGTGTTGTCAGATGCGCATGCGCACTGATTTCAGATGGTTGAGCTTGAGATTTGATTGTATCTCCCGTGCCGAACATCTCTGGCAGAGCCGACCAAGTATAGACGTGTTGAACCTTAGCGGAGCAGCTCGCACCTATGAGATTAACATCTTGTGATTGGCTTAGAGCTCGTCACGTGACTCTGTTTCTCGGCAAACGTGTGAATCACGGTAATAATGTTATTAAACTGAGCTAATTTCATTGTATTGTATTGTAGTCGCATTGTTAGGACACAGAGCAGATTCCGTTTGGTCAATAATGTAACTTATACAGTAGTCCATAAGAAGGTATTATTGGGAGCTTTTGATAATGTCCTAATTAATAAATGAATTAAGACAATGACTACCTTGGTTACAAGACACTGCAATATTCTTTCCAGAAAAAACAAATAAAATTGCATCAGCTTATAAATTTTAACTAAGAAAAAAAGTTATTTAACAAATAATATAAATATGTGAACATTTTGGTCTGGTTCTACATTCATGTATACACTCTAATACATAGGGCATAACGCACAGTGCAAAATTTATAATAAAATTACACCTGTTTTTAATGAAATGTGGTGATTAAAAGATTATTATTATTATTATTAGCACCGCGTCTTACTACCCGTTCGGGCTATATGCACTTACGCTAATGTGTAATGTTAGGGTGATTGTGAGATGAAATGGAGGACCTACAGTTTAACGTGGAATCCGAACAACAAGATGTCTTGTCAGAGGTGAAGGAGGGGTTTGGTAATCAGATAAATCTGTGCCGGGACCGAGGATTGAACCCCGGCCGTCAGCACAGAAGTCTAACACCTTACCCATAGACCTCCAGGTCACCTATTTTAAAAAGCTTATTTAAATTGATTGTCTTTTATTCATAAAAGTTGGCTTAACCTCTTTGCTCTCGTAGATAAGGTCTTTAAATCCATATTTTAAGGGTAAACTCGAAAAACATAGTTCAGTAATCTGTATATTAATTTAAAACGTAAGATTAACATAATTTAGATGGAGCTTGCATGCTTTGCAATTTTTTTTGTTCTGATTGTATTATTGTCACAAATATTTCTTATACTTCTCGAATGTAGATTAAAAATAGTTATCTTTATCCTTTGTTTTCAATAATATTTACAATCGTAGTCGTTGACTTTAAAATGAGGGAGATACGTTAAAACAAACAAGTACTGTATAGCTCGCTGCCAGAAGGAATTTCAAACATGGGCTGATAGTGTAAAGACCAGGCGTTGTCTATGCTCAAGTACAGGGCAGGGGTCGTCTTTGTTCAAGTCCAGGGATCATCTATGCTCAAGTCCAGTCCAAGGGTCGTATATGCTCGAGTCCAAGGGTCGTCTATGATCGAGTCCAAGGGTCGTCTATGATCGAGTCCAAGGGTCGTCTATGATCGAGTCCAAGGGTCGTCTATGATCGAGTCCAAGGGTCGTCTATGATCGAGTCCAAGGGTCGTCTATGATCGAGTCCAAGGGTCGTCTATGATCGAGTCCAAGGGTCGTCTATGATCGAGTCCAAGGGTCGTCTATGATCGAGTCCAAGGGTCGTCTATGATCGAGTCCAAGGGTCGTCTATGATCGAGTCCAAGGGTCGTCTATGATCGAGTCCAAGGGTCGTCTATGATCGAGTCCAAGGGTCGTCTATGATCGAGTCCAAGGGTCGTCTATGATCGAGTCCAAGGGTCGTCTATGCTCAAGGCCAAGGGTCGTCTATGCTCAAGTTCAAAGGTCGTCTATGCTCAAGTTCAAGGGTCATCTATGATCAAGTCTAAGGATCGTCTTTGCTCAAGTCCAAGGATCGTCTTTGCTCAAGTCCAAGGGTCGTTTTTGCTCAATTTCAGGGGTCATCTATGATCACGTCCAAGGATCGTATAATCTCAAGTCCATGCGAACCTATTTTAGAACCACATTTTTCTATCCTTCCGGGCTATACGCATGCGTACTAATCACTGTAATGCGTTGGGGAAAAAGGAAGCATACATTTAGAGGAAGTGTACCCAGATTTGCGCGGAGGCAGAGCGGAAGACTATTCTACTATCAGTAGACCCAACCGGGATTTTAACCCTGGTCTCCCCGTCATCGACAGTCCAGTATATCGCGATAGTAACGCCGCAGGCCAGGGGTCGGCCACTGCTGAATACCCGCGGCCATTTTCAGTCGATCCAGTAACAAAACTTACACCGGCATTAAAAGTCGAGCTTGAAGTCTTCTTTAAGCTCGTTAACAAGTACTTTCATACAATATTCGTGTGAGACTAAAATTAATTTGCTCGGTCATAATATTTAATGTTATCAGACATTTTAACAATTTAATATGAAAATATACATTTTATTTATTTTATAACCGCCTCTGAGGTCGGATGGTTAGAGCTCTTGACTCCAGATCCAGAGGTCCCGGGTTCAATCTCTCTCTGGTGCTTCCAGATTCTACTGTGAGGTGGTGGGTCTGGAACGAGGTCAACTCAGTCTCGTGAGAATAAATGAGAAGCTCCGGTCTAGAAAACTGAGATTAACGGCCGTAGGGCTCGTTACGCTGGCCTCTTATCTTGGACTAGTCAATCAACCACCTGAATGAGGCCGAGTTTCAATACAATTATTCTATGAGTATAGGATTGAAAGGAACAAGATCTATCTGATATGAACGTGGACCTTAGGTAAAGTAGTGTGACTTATTATGCCGGGATAGCGATCAACTTAACATTCCATTGACTTACACTTCGTAATGATACTGTTTTAGACCCTTTCTCATATATTTAAAAAGTCATGGATGAAGTGTATTTTTCTTTAAAGAACTGTATGTAAAATATCCTTTTAACACTTCATCCATGGAGAATCACGCGTCTTCAGAAATAATTTCAAAATATATTGCGCTTCAATTATTATTTTTTTCTTTAAAAGATCAACTCCGTTGTATTTAAAATCAATCATGTGACATGCTGGCTCCCTCTACCCAATAGGAAGCTAGCCTTCACAACATCAGGCTGCCAGAAACTTTTCTATTGGTTGGTTTTGACACTGGTGACAAAGGGTCCAAGAGGCAAGGGGTAGGTTATATATAAGCAGCTTATGCGTATGAATTCACAGTGAAGCAGTAACATAAATCTACATAACACACAGTGCTTAGAACGGGGAACGTGTAATATCACACGAAAACAATCAATAATTTAACAAAAACTGTGTCATTTTATATCATATCTTCAGTCTATAAGGTGTAATCTTATAAATCAATCGTGTGCAACATCAAAAGTCTTGCTCATTTCATAATTATAAGTATCATATATGATCAGATCACATCACCGTGTACAAGTTTGTAGTAAGGCATATACGCGTCATAATCATAAAACCCAGATAACATTATAATGGTGCTCAATCATAGGGAAATATTTCAACAATAAACCATATCACCATAACTTATAGTATAGTAACTTAATAATAATTAAAGGGTACCACGTGATCTAGCCAGCCAATCATTATGTGAGTGACGTCTACAGGGCTATTTAGTAAATCATTTGTTGGTTTTATGACCAATATCTATTCTTTAGATTCAGTTTTTGCTATCGGAAATTGAAACAAAATAATTAAACTAAAATAGGAAAGATAGATTTATAAAAAAAAGTTTAGTGACAAATTTTTATTATTTCGATATAAAATAGTAAACATTCACAGATCATCACTTTACAAATAGTACAAATCACAGATCATACTCGAGAATGAAGATGTTTAGCTAGAGTTGTTACGTTAAGATACGTGAATCGTGATCACATATCTGTGGGTTTTTTTTAAAAGTTAAGTGAACCTTAAGTGAACGCTACATTAAGTTAAAGTTAAGTTGATCGTGATTCCGGCATTAGCAAGGTTGCCAGATTAAAATTTTGATTCAAAGTCAAACAATACGAGAAACATGCCAGAAAAATCCAAGCTCATATAATTATGAAACAGAATACAAACACTTTGGAAATTGGAATTTCGAGTCGACTTTCAATCAAAATTTATACTTTATACTGCGTGGATTCTAATTTCTGGTAATGCATTTTTAAATACAAACCAAAAATGACAGTACAAACAAAATTCAATATCCAACAAACAGTCAAGAAAGAATTATTTCAAAAATGAAATATACATTATTACTTAATGTCATTTTAAATTAAGCCTTGATGATACTTATATAAACTTATGGTTAAGCTTTCATTATACTTAGTCAATGTATACTATTACAGCATTAAAACATTTTCTTAAATAGCTAAAAAAATATTAGACAGTTGCCTAACGCTAAATAATACTTACTAGTGATGTAATCTAGTGTCAGGGTTTACGATTCTACAAATAAGTTTTATGTCGATTTTAAAAGGATGGAGACATAGAAACGTTGTTTTGCTGCCAATTTGAAGCAAATAAAAAAGTCTTTAAAAATAAAAATCAATTTAAAATAGGATGGTATGCAATTTTTCGTGCAGCTATTCTAAAAAATGCCAGGTAAAAGGCCAAACAAGCCAAATCAAATCTTTGATGCCAACTAAACTAAGAAAAGAGACCAGATTTTGAAAATTTGGCATCAAAAATGTTAATCTGGCAACCTTGCCACTTAGTCAGGTGATTTTCTCTCGCAAATGTTATAAATGTTATCAGAAGGCTGTTACAATCTTCCTATCTCTGGGGGAATGGGGTCGACGTAGGCTACACATCTTGAAGGAGAACACTTGCAAATGTTCCCTATGTTCTGTATATCTGTAGCAGGTCTCAGTTTGTGCCTCAAAGGGGAAAGTGAACCAATCATTAATAACAGTCGACATTAAAGAAAGTGTTGGTACGTGTCGTATGTGGCGGCGTGAATAACAAAAAAATAAAAAAAACACTTTCATATTATGCACTTCAGAAGATCGGTGGAATGCAATATACAAGAGGTTTCCTGGTCCGAGAGTCCAGTCTCGATGACTATAGAGTCGCAGGAAAGGTCAACCACACGACCAGGGGACCTTGGTTCTTGTCCAGAGACCAGCCTTTCACTTCCCGGTACCCTTAGAGAGCTGAAACTTGGAATGGATGTCATGAGAGAAATCCGAAACTTTAGAAATACAAAGATGTTAACAACTAATCACTCCAATATGATGGGTAAGGAGGAAGGTTAAATTTAGAGGAAGTGTAACCGAATTAGCGTGGAGGGATAGTGAAAAATCATTTATAAAAAAAAACCACCCTCAGTACACCCGACCGGGATTCTAACCCAGATCTCCCCCAGCATAGGCGGTCTAGTGTTATTGCGAGACTGACTCCTTATACCATGAGACCACCGAAACGGGTTGTACCAATTAAAAAAGCATGGACGAAACTGCTCGTAAATAAATACCCAAGGTACAAACATGAACATAATAAAAAAATTATTAAAAAAAAAACATTTTGGCTTTGTTCCAAGGAAGAATAAAAACTCATTACGTCTCTTACATAAAAAACACAACTATTTCTCGTAGAAAACTCGCGGAGTGTAGAGTTAGCGAGAGAAAAAATAAGAGTTCCCTGTCATTCGCAACTAAACTCGACGAAATGGGTTTTGTCAGTATTTTTATCCCCCTCCCCCCTCCTTCCTGCCCCCTCCCCCTAATCACGATAAAAATGGCAGTGGATTGAACTGCGGGTCAGCTACCACGAAGTAGTGGAGGTAGGAAGAAAAAAAACCCATTAGGATCGATCAAAACAAGAACAGCTGAGTTAGATGAGCGGTTAGCGCACCTGAATACGACCTGGAAGAGCCGAGTTCGACACTGCCCGAAGGGAAGAGGGGGAACATCTCTTATCTTTATCCCCCCTCCCCTTTCTCCTCCAATATGGTTTTAAATACCCTCTCATGGTGTATGGCTTCCCACATTCTTACAAATTTACTCTTATCCTTTTATCCAGGTTTGATACAGCCAAATTTTCATAGGAAAGGCCTTATCTGATTACTATAAAAATTACTAGATCTACTTTCACGTATTCATACGTCAGGTCATACGATCTTCAGTTGTCACTTTTGGTATATATGATCAATACCTATAAAATAACAACAATAATTAAAATGCTATCAATGTTGGCCAGAAAAAAAAAGTCCTAAAAGATCCTTCCTCGGAAAATTGGATGTAGTTTTTCCCTAGTGGCCTGATTAGTAACTAGATTGTCACCATTAATAAATGTCACGACTTATCCTACATACTTTAATAATAATAATAATAATAATAATAATTAGCAACGCGTCTTACTAACCGTTCGGGTTTATACGCTTTGAGTTAAAGTACTAATTACTCTAATGGATTAGGAATTTGAAAGGTTAAATTAGAGGAAGTGAACCCGCATTTGCGTGGAGGGAGAGTGGAAACCATTTAGGAAAAAAACACCCCCAGTTCACCCGACCGAGATTCGAACCTCGATCTCCCCGTCCTCGGCAGTCGAGCTCAACACGACAAGCGCGTTAGCAAACTACGCCACCGAGGCGGGTTCTACATACTTTCTCATAGGATGTTTTGGAACAAAATTTTCAAAAATCAATCGTCAGTTAAATACGCTTAGATATATTTTCCTCCGAAAAACAAGTATTCAGGTGTTATTTTCAGGTAAAACACACATAGTTAGAACCATTAACACATATTAATAACCGCGTCTCACCACCTGCTCAGGTTGTACACATATATGAAGATTACTCTAATGAGGAAGGAAACATTTTAGAGGTAATCTACGCGCATGTGCGTGGAAGAAGAGTGGAAAACAACTCAGTAAAAACCACCCTCATTACACTTGGCCGGTATTGAACCTCGATCTCCCCATCATCGACAGTCTAGTCCAGTTCTTCTAAGCCGGTGTTCCCTGGAACACTTGTGTTCTGTGAACCGGATACAAGGGTTCCGCCGGTGAGAGATACCACGTGATAACAGTTCTGAGTGCTGTTAGCTACTATGATTCTAACAACTGAAGAGTGTTACACTCGTTAACTTCTGAACCAATAGAATAAATTAAAAAATGACACCAGGACACGGGTGCTCCCGCAAATTTTTCTTATGATCAAAAAGTGTTGCGTGACTTTCAGTGGCGGCTCGTGTATAGGCACTGCGGAACTGCAGCGCCCCCTATTTCCACTTGATATTATCGATAACATTTAAAATAATGAGCCCTTTTTTTCTTTAATTCTTTTTTTTTAGTACAATGTATATTCCTTAAGCTTAATGTTAGTACTTCAGTATCCATCCCCCAGTTTATGAAAAATATACAAAAATCTTTGTAAGGAACTGTGCGCTTCGCAGTGCCAGCGACATGGTATTTGACCGTTGTGCGCATGCGTACTTAGGAGGGGAGTGGGGAGGAAGGCGGGATTGCCAGGTATAGGGAGCACTGTTGCTCTCGCAGTGCCGGCTCTGATGTGATGGTGGAAGGAGGTTTTTTTTACTCAGCGTGTGTTGTGTTTAAAAACCGTGTACCATATTCTTGAATGTGATAAAGTGTAGAAGAATGTAGAGTTAGATTAATATTCTTCTTCCAGCTTTTCTATTTGATTCGTTTTTTTTTTCCGATTTTTTATTTAACAGAAAGACTAAATGCGCTTGCAGTACTTTCAATGGAGAAAAATTTCCTCAATTGTCATCCAGAGATAAAGGAGAAAATTATTGAACTTTTTGCGCAAATTAAAACAAGAAGAACGGATTTCATTTTTAAATGAATAGATCATTCTTGAACTCTAACAATTTAAGTTAAAGTAAGCAAAAGAGTTTTTTTTTGTTAAGATTTTATCAAGTTCTCGAATAAATTTTCTTTTTATACATGTTTTTTTTTTCCTTTTGCACAGATTTAAAACAAAGGTTAAAAAATTTCTGGAGCAGCACCCCCACTAATTTTAGCTACGAGCCGCCACTGGTGACTTCTAAAAGGTCCAATCTATTGCGAGAGTAGCGTCTTAGATTATGCGGCCACCGAAGCGGGCTTGTATCTGGTTACAACTGGCCACCAAACTATTTTTTCTTTACATCTTAGAGAGAGAGAGAGCCGTACAAAATATTAGTTTCAAAATAAAACGTGTTAAAAACACACACACACACATGTGCATGAACACAACCTTGTACGGTTTGTATGACATCATCAACCACCCTTGTTTCGGCTGGTTCGTCATTTTAATTTGTGGGAAGAACGCAGCCATTTAGAATTCTCATTTGTGAAATATTTTTAAGTGGAGCAAAGACGCAGTTTTAACGAAAAATAAACATCAAAAAGGTTATTGACATAAGTTCGTGTCTAAATAATGTAAAAGCTGTTAAAAAAATATTTTTTTGTGTGTGTGAAAGTTTTGATTGGTAAAAGTAACAACAACTCATCATACGGCCTTGCAGATAATATAGTTTGGTGAATGGTCCAGCTTTCCCTGCCCGTCACTCCTAAAGTAGATAGGTTGTAGCTGACCGCGGAATCTCTATCCACTGAGCTAATGTCTGCCTGTCCAGGAAGTGGTGAAAGAAAGCTAGCTTCTTGGAGGGGAACTGCTGCTCTTGAATAAGTTTGTGGGTCTGTAGACCCATAATGCAGCGGTACAACTAATTACTACCTGCATCAGTGGCCACGCGGACTAGAGCGTCACAGAGATAACAGTTTTGAAATACTGCCAGGTGTACTTAAGGGTTTATTCTTGAACGGTTTCCCCCAATCCATCTCCACACGAATGCTTGTACACTTTATCTAAATATTCACATACCTCGTCCATTAGTGTGAATATGGAGAAAGCCCAAAAGGGATACGAACTCCGACCTCCCTGTCACATGCGAATAATACCAGACGAGGGAGATGCCTTAGCCTGTGTGCTCACCGATATGATTTCAACCTACTTAAGTTTTAAAGTTAAGTTTCTCCCGAGGACGTTATCACCAGAAACATTATCAAACGAGTTACAATAAAGCACGAACAGAGATTACTCTCACGCTCACGTATAGACTACAGCGCTTGGTGGTTGAACGTCTCACTAACATCGGGTCTGCTGTTGACCAGTTATGTTGAGATTTCATCCCCTTCCCTTGGGATTCGATCATCCACATTTTGTATCGTAACTTTTTCGGATTGAAAATTTCCTTTGGAGATATGTTCATCTTCACGTTTCAGCACGTAGATGTTGTATTTATTGAAACGTAGTCCACCCAGAATTGAACTGGGGTCCTCTAGACTCGTGGTCATCCTCCCTAAACCATGAGTACCGGGTTTGTTCCTAGAAATCCCGGGGAGGAATCAGAACTAAGCCCGGATATTTCCCGTCTGACGCGCGATATTGGTGCCTATTTTTCTTATCTTGGCGACCTTTAATTTAGAGTTCGCCTGACTCATTGTTTCAAGTCTTAATGAGACACGCCCTCTTTCCCTTTGACCTTCAAGTCCCACGCCCTCCCACCCCTCTCGATTATATTTACCTCCCCTTCCACTACCTTAATGTCGTGATGATCTTTTCACAGAAATTCCTTCATCTATATCTCCGAACAATGGAAGGTCATTTGCAGGAAATGAAACCTTGCAATAGAAATGAGTTTAGGTTGAATGGTAGATATTGCGAGTTGCAGTTTAAAATATATATATATATATATATATATATATATATATATATATATAGGATAAACCGGAACAAGAACCGATAACAGAAATTAACATTAATTTTTAAGGAACCAGAAACGGAATCCTAAAATAAACTACCTACGAACCATATCCGGAATTGGAATCGATATGTATCGAAATGAAATTATACCACAAATTATTTTTACGGATGGATTTTTTTTCTGACGGCAAGAGAAAGTTACTAGATATAATTTCATGTATTAATACGTCAAGTCATGTGATCTTCAGATGTCACTTTTAAGATATATTATAAATACATATAAAATAACAACAAATTTAGTTAAATGTTATCAATGTTGACCGGAAAAAATAATCTAAAAGGTGCTCTAAATGTCCATCACTAAGAAAATCAATACTTACTTACCCTTTAGCATTAGGATCTCGAAAGTTCATTACTACAATTACAAAAGTACAACACCTATTGATATATTAAGTTAGTTATATCCAATCCACCTTATTACACACTATCCCTATCTTGAGCTAGTTCTATCCAATCCACCTCATTACACCGTATCCCTATCTTGAGCTAGTTATATCCAGGCCACCTCATTACATCCTATCTCTATCTTGAGCTAGTTATATCCAGGCCACCTCATTACACCCTATCCCTATATTGAGCTAGTTCTATCCCGTCCACATCATTACACCCTATCCCTATCATGAGCTAGTTATATCCAGTCCACCTCATTACACACTATCCCTATCTTGAACTAATTCTATCCAGTCCATCTCATTACACCCTATCCCTATCATGAGCTAGTTATATCCAGTCCACCTAATTACATCCTATCTCTATCTTGAGCTAGTTATATCCAGGCCACCTCATTACACACTATCCCTATCTTGAGCTAGTTATATCCAGGCCACCTCATTACACAATATCCCTATCTTGAGCTAATTCTATCCAGTCCATCTCATTACACCCTATCCCTATCATGAGCTAGTTATATCCAGTCCACATCATTACACCCTATCCCTATATTAAGCTAGTTCTATCCAGTCCACCTCATTACACCCTATCCATATCATGAGCTAGTTATATCCAGTCCACATCATTACATCCTATCCCTATCTTGAGCTAGTTCTATCCAGTCCACCTCATTAGAGCCTATCCCTATCTTGAGCTAATTCTATACAGTCCCCCTCATTACACCCTATCCTTATCTTGAGCTAGTTCTATCCAATCCCCCTCATTACACCGTATCCCTATCTTGAGCCAGTTCTATCCAGTCCCCCTCATTACAACCTACCCCTATTTTGAGCCAGTCCTATCCAGTCCACCTCATTACATCCTATCTCATTACTTAATTTAAATAATGTAAGATTTCTCTCTTGCTATTGTAACAACATTCGCACATGCCATTTATTATGCAAATACTTCATGGTTCATTGGATAACCGAGACATTGAGTCAGAAGTGACAGAAAAAGCTAGTAATAAAAAAGAAAGTGATTAGACCTACTGTAAAACCTATCCACTTAAAATATCAAACACCTAAGGCATGCCACAATTTACAACAATGTTTTAAGATTTATGATTTATAGTTTTGACAGATTTGTTTGAAATTACTAATATTTATCCATGTTTCAATCGGGTGGTTAGAGCTGTTTATTTCATATTCATTAATTAAAAGGGCAATGAAAATCAATATAAAAAATTCATAAAGGAATTTCTTTGTTTAGATAAAATAATCATATGTTCGCATCATAAATTTGGTTAGTTAGAACCATTATTAAAACTAAAATATTGCCCGATGGTCTGTTGAAAATATAATTTAGTTCTTGTTTGATTTATTTGATATCAAGCTACAGTAGCCCCATGGCTTCTTTGGTGCTGACTGACAGTTCACAGCTGACTTCTGACAAGCAACATTTAGGTATATACAGTAGCCCCATGGCTTCTTTGGTGCTGACTGACAGCTCACAGCTGACTTCTGACAATCAACATTATAGGTATATACCTAAATGTTGACTGTCAGAAGTGACAGCTGCTAAACACGTGCTATTTGCATATCATATGGTTCGGCGTAGGGATACATAATTTGGTCTGGTAACTTTTCAAAGCTTTTAGCTGTGACCTGTGAGCTGTCAGTCAGCACCAAAGAAACCATGGGGCTACTGTAGGTATAGTTGAGATGTATACATTAATACTATTTGAAAATGGAGCTAAGATAGTTTTAATCAAATAGCACTTGTGAATACGTCGATAAAGGCGCCAGTCTCATATTGTTTGATATACAAGGTCGGCGGCTAGAATATCAGCTGGTGTTGTTTCTATCAACTTGATTCACATTCCTCCTCTAAGAAACTTTGGGTACACGTCTTCTAGGACTGTACCATTCTCATCCTTACCCCCTAGACCACATCGGGGTGGTGTGCGGGGCGCGAGTATATCAACAAGTTATCTCAAATTACATTTCTTAGCACCACGTCTTACTACCCATTCAGGTTACACGCATATGTACTGATTACGAATATGTGTTAGGGATGAGGAAGGTTGAATTTTAGAGGAAGTGTGCCAGTATTTAACGGGTGGAGAGAGAGAGAGAGAGTGGAAAACCATTTAAGAAAAGAACAGCCTCAGTAGGTCCAACAGGAATTCTAACCCCGATCTCCCCATCTTCGTCAGTCCAGTACATTGCGAGAGTGACGCCTTAGACCATTAGACCATCGAAGAGGGTATCAACTCGATTAGATACACACCCTCTTCGCTGGTCGAATGGTCTAAGGCGTCACTCTCGCAATGTACTGGACTGACGAAGATGGGGAGATCGGGGTTCGAACTGCAGTTGGGTGTACTGAGGGTGGAATGGTTTTCCACTGTACATATGCGTATCACCTGAGCGGGTAGTAAGACGCGGTGATGATAATAGGTTAATAATTTGATACATACATTTCTTAACCGGTTTGTACCAGAGGCACAAATGTTGGTGCTGTTCATGACGTGACATTTCTTAGCGTCGTGTTAACGAACCTCTCAACAAACTATGACTAGACGTAATATAACCTGCACTTTCTCCAGCCGACATGTGGAGGAGTGAAGGGTGCGTGACCAGTTGAAACATGACTATCAGACACTCTCCTACTGTCTACAAGAGACTAGACTAGCACCTGGGACCTCCTGGTTATAGTGTAGTGTGGACCTTGTGTAGCACCTGGGACCTCCTGACTCTAGTGTCGTGTGGACCTTGTCTAGCACCTGGGACCTCCTGGTTATAGTGTAGTGTGGACCTTGTATAGCACCTGGGACCTCCTGGTTCTAGTGTAGTGTGGACCTTGTATAGCACCTGGGACCTCCTGACTCTATTGTAGTGTGGACCTTGTCTAGCACCTGGGACCTCCTGACTCTATTGTAGTGTGAACCTTGTCTAGCAACGGAGACCTCCTGACTCTAGTTAAGTGTGGACATTGTCTACAGTAGCTCCATGGCTTCTTTGGTACTGACTGACAGCTGACGGCTTTGAGAAGTTACTAGGCCAAATTATGTATCCCTACACCGAACCATAGGATCTGCAAAAACATGTGTCTGGCAGCTGTCACTTCTGATGGTCAAAATGTAGGTATATACCTAAATGTTGACTGTCAGAAGTCAGCTGTGAGCTTTCAAGTCAGCACCAAAGAAGTCCTGGGGCTACTGTAGCACCTGGGACCTCCTGGTTCTAGTGTAGTGTGGACCCTACAACTCCCCCCGTACACCTCCGCAATCAGTGCAACTACATATTGAAATTGTGTAAGATCAAGGCTCACTTAACTCTAACAATGGTAGTATCTTACTATGGTATTATTTTCAAACCGAGATTGACCTACTCTAGATAAATGCAAAAAAAAATATTCATTCAAATTAAAACACACAAAGAATATGAGTACAAATTCAAAATAAAATTAGAACAGGTTTAAGTAACTGTTTAAGTTTAAGCTTGCAGCATAATATGAAAAAGGGGAGAGCGGGGGCTAACGCCTGTGAACCGAGTCCTCAGGAGCGGGGGGAGGTGTTCCAACCCCCCCACCCCCCTGTACCACCTTCTGGCTACTTCACTGCTTCTGCCTGGATTAATTATCTTACTTTGCTTGTCAGTATTTAAATATAAACCTCTCAACACGTATATAAAAAAAAAAAGGTTGCCCCGTGAGAAAATTCAAATTTACTTCATTTTAATTTCGTTTTGTTTTTATCAGAATGAGGAGGATAGAATTAGTACAGTCTAATTCGCTTAAGGTGGGCTTGTAAACAAAGTGAGAGTTTTTATATCGAAACTTTATTTCGTACAAAATAAATCAAATATGTCTCCAGTAGAAATATATTACTGTTTGATTTTATTCACACGTTGATATCAACAGTTGTCGAATATCTGTCAAGTGTGTCCTGGAATTTGATGACGATTTTTTCAGATATTAAACAACTGTTGATATCACCATGTGAAGAAAATCAAACTCTATGATTGTACTGGAGCTATATTTTATTTGTACTGGCCTAAAAAAAGGTTTTGCCATAAAAACTGCAATAGCACCAACCTACTCTAGCGTCGCCTACACTGCCACCTTAAACAGAGGCTATACATAATCACAAAGTTTGTTTTAAGGAAACAGTGACCATGTTTATTTAGTCTGACTGTACCGAAATAAACTCTTCCAGCCGTGTCTGGCCGAATCATGAAAAAAAAAAGTATTTACTATTGCATGCGATTATTTGTTGCATTACACGCTCTAGTGATAAAAGTTTGAACCATACCCAAACTAAGTAACTCCAATGAACTAGGTTCAAATCTAAATGAGAGCTCTTCTAACACTTTTTTTTAAGATTTGTCGTCACGCCTTACTACGCACATGTCCTAAATAGGTTATCTTGTAAAATGTAAGGAAAGAGAAATGTAGACTCTAGAATATGTGTACCCGCATTTGCAAGCAGGAAGAGTGGAAAACCATACTGGAAAAGAATCCTCAGTAGACCCAACCAGTAATTGAACACCGATTCTCCAGTCATCGGCAGTGCAGTCTAATGCGAGAGTTACGCTTTATACCAGAGGTGGGTAGCATATTTGTCAACGTGGCCACTAGTGTGGCGAATGAGAAGTGTAATTAGCCACACCGTGTTAAAAATTGAGAAATATGGTTGATTCACCGAACATTTAAAACAACACACAAAGTTCGAACAAGTTTATTTAAAATATGCACACTTTGACCACTCGGTTACAACCGCCTTAGACGCAAATCATGAAAATTGTTTATAAGTGAAAATGTAAGACAATTTAATGCTATCCTCTTCGGTGACCGCATGAACTAACGCGCTACTATTGTGGTCGACTAGGCTGCCGTGGTTCGAATATTGGTCGGGTGTACTGAGGGTGGGTTTTCCGAACTAGTCTTACATTCAACCTCCAACGCAGGTTTGGGAACACTTCCTCTAAATATAGTTTCCTAAGCTCTAAAACCACTAGAGTGATTAGTACATAAACATTTAACCCGAACGGGTAGTAAGACGCGGTGCTAAAATAATAGAGCTAGATTTGAAAATTTCAGAAACATTGATTGAACGTCCTAACTCGATGCACAGGTGGAATGATTCCAGTGATATTCAAGAAGTATCAGGTTACAATCAGCACACACCGTCAGGGGAAATGTTTATTTTACTGTGAGAGCTGGAAAACTCTTAATTTGCCACACTTAGATGGCAAATTCGCCAATTGATGACAGGGTTGACTACCCTTGCCTTATACCGGGGATCGTAAACATTTTTAATGTCCAAGGTCCAAAGTTTCTGTCTCTTGTTGGCTCAGACTGTACCCACAATATTAGGATTGAACACAATTAATATATTATTTTTCTTTTGGCGGTCCGAGTGTCTCAGCAGTGATGAGCGAGCACGAATAATACCGACTATGTCCGAACACTCCCAGCTATATCCGAACACTCCCAGCTATGTCGGAACAATCCGACTATGTCCGAACACTCACGAATATCCCGACTATGTCCGAACACTCACGAATATCCCGACTATGTCCGAACACTCCCAACTATATCCGAACACTCCCGACTATGTCCGAACACTCCCGACTATCCCGACTATGTCCGAACATTCCCAACTATATCCGAACACTCCCAACTATATCCGAACACTCCCGACTATGTCCGAACACTCCCGAATATCCCGACTATGTCCGAACACTCCCAACTATATCCGAACACTCCCGACTATGTCCGAATAATCCCGACTATGTCCGAACACTCCCGGCTATGTTCGAACTCACCCGATATAGTACTTCCTCCCTTGTCTAATATAGTTGTCATTTTTCGCATCAAGGTACTGTATTTGTGTAAAAACATAATTTTTTCTTCCCGTATAGAGCAAAAATAATTTATAAAATAACTTAAATTAAATATTTATTTTATTATTTATTATTGCTATAATTATAAATATGTATCTATACATTTTTTTTCACTTCAAATAATTTTATATTTTTCATGAGCTGACGGGCCGCAAAAAAATATGACAGTTGACCACGGGTTGTGGACCCTGCCGTAGACTACGTGACCATCGAAGCGGGTTGCTTTCAAAACACGTGCATCACACACTGACACGCGACTACGGTGCTTTTTGTGAAACTTAACAATGAAATAACAATCATAACACGACTCTTACACCTCCTCTCTTTAAAAAACGTATTAAACAAACGAGCATCACGGTCCGTTTAGTCTCGAGTGTATCTTGTATCTTGATGTTATCTCTAGTTCCCCCGTCTTGAACACAATGAGTGGTAGTGGAGGCGTGAACTTTCACATCACAGACAGTACCTTCATCAGATGACGTCAACATTCCGCTCGCTCGGGGATTTCCCCATTCAACCATTCATCTACTACAGTTCTTAGGAGACCCTGGTTCCACCCCAATCAGGGACTAACACAATTTATGGGTCGTATTGAATCCTTAGATACACGACACTATTTATTTTTACCAAATATTGGTCACATTGATTGCCAAAGGCGTGGAAAGTCAATTTTCCATGGAGGAGTAGTAAGGGGGGGGGGGGCATTTCACAGAAAAATGCTACTATACCTGTTGCCAATAAACGTTTGTGTAGGTATATAGGGACTCCCTCCCTATAGGGGGAGGTAGCGATGCGAGACGGAAAATATTCTAAAACTGAAAATTTTAAATTATTATTTCTGTAAAATAATTTCAACTGCTTATATGTATAATAATTAGTGGTAGTGATAGTAATTAATTTTTAATTAATATTTAGCACCGCGTCTTACTACCCGTTCGGGTTATACGCTTTAAGTACTAATTACGCTAATGGATTAGGAATTGGGAAGGTTGAATTTAAAGGAAGTGAACCCACATTCACGTGGAGGGAGAGTGGAAATCCATTTAGGACCCCCCAGTTCACCCGACCGAGATTCGAACCTTGATCTCCCCGTCCTCAGCAGTCGAGCTCAACACGACAAGCGCGTTAGCCAACTACGCCACCGAGGCGGGTGGTAGTGATAGTAGTAGTATTAGTAGTAAAAGTAAAGAAACACCTGTTTCGGTGGCCACACAGTATAACGCGCTACTCGCGCAATAGACTGGACTGCCGATGACAAGGAGATCAGGGTTCGATTCAGGTCGGGTGCACTTAGGGCAGTCTATCCTAAATGGCTTTACACTCTCACTCCACGCAAATGCGGGTGCAATTCCTCTAAATAATTATTATTTAGCACCGCGTCTTACTAGCCGCTCAGGCTATCCGCTTATTTACTAATTACGCGAATTGTTTTAGGGATTAAAAAGTTTATATTTAGAGGAAATGCTCCCGCATTTTCGTGGAGAGAGAGTGAAAAACCATTTCGAAAAAACACACATCCTCAGCCCACTCAGTTGAGGTTCGAACCGTGATCTCCCCGTCATCGGCAGTCTAGTCTACTGCGAGAGTAGCGCGTTAGACCATGTGAGCACCGAAGCGGGTTACGCCCTTGTTGATTGCACACAAGTTTTACCCAGATAGTGTTAACACGGTACGTACGACTATTACAATATTTGAACAAAACGATGAATTATTTGCCTTTTTTTATGGTTAAATAATCATTAAATAGTTTTAAATAAAAATCATACCAACTATGAATATTTATCCGATCATTTGTAAACACCATGAATATGAATCAAGACTTATATTTTAATGCTTTCTTTTATTTAAAAGCCTTATTTTGAGATTCGATCAGGTATAATTTTAATTCATGTTTGTTTGTTAATTCAATATACAATCATTAATTTGAAAAAAAAAAAGCGTCTATCAGTCAGGGCTATTTATGTTTGCAGCTCAAAAAATTGTACACCAAAAAACTGGTCGACACAGGACGTGTTATAGTTCCTGTAAGGCGCAAGATATTATTATTAGCACCGCGTCTTACTACCCGTTCGGGTTATACGCACTTACTCTAATGTGTAATGGTAGGGTGGTTGTGAGATGAAATGGAGGACCTACAGCTTAACGTGGAATACGAACCACGGTGGAGGCCTGGAGTTACACACATTCACAAGTTGTGATTAATACACGTCTTGTCAGGGGTGAAGGAAGGGTTTGGTAATCAGATAAATCTGTGCCGGGACCGAGGATTGAACCCCGGACCTCCAGCACAGAAGTCTGACACCTTACCTCTGGACCACCAGGTCACCCATATACAAGATATTGCAAACAAGGAAATTGTGCAAAGTATATTCTGTACAATCTTGTGAAGACAGCCTGTACTGTACATTATCTTGTACAGTAAATTGTGTCGTGTGAACCAGGCTTAGGTGCATTGATGCAGTAAGAATAATTGGGGAGGGGTTGGACCAAAGGAAAGTGTCTTCCTTTCTTCCCCCCTCCCCCTTTCCAGAACTGAAATGACTTTTAAAAATAAATCAAGATACGTGCCAGATTTAAGAGTCCTTCTCACTAGCACCTATATTATGTGGATCAGGGGTTTTCAACCTTTTTATGTCCAAGGGCCAAAGTTTCTGTCTCTTTCAATACTCACACCAGGGATTAGGATTTCTCGTGAAGGATGTTCTCTGTTGTTTCATGTTACACTGCATCCCTATCTTGAGCTAGTTCTAACCAGTCCACCTCATTACACCCTATCTCTTTCAAGCCCATCCTAATTTTATCCTCCCATCTGCGTCTGGGTCTTCCCAACGGTTTCTTCCCAATGGGTTTGCAAGTCGGTAGCTTGAAAACGGTTCGATAATCTCCCATTCACGCGTGTCCTGCCCACCGTCATCTAAGAGACTTGATAATCCTAACAGTGTCTCATGATGAATACAGGGTATGTAACTCATCATTATGTAACCTGCTCCACTTCCCAATAGCCTAATTCCTTTTTGGACAAAAGATATTCCTAAACACCATGTATTTGAACATCATACTTTTTTTCTCTCGTGATGTAAGTTAAGAGACCTTAGAGTTAGTATACGATTAGGAAAAGGAAGGTATACTGTATTCAGGATGTGGTTTCCTAAATAAACATATTTTTGAATGTTCTTTCTTAAATACGGATTCATGAGTGTGGTTTCCTGAACACACACTATCTCAAAAGTGGTTTCCTGAATACGTATTTGAAATTGTGGTATCCTGAACACAGTTCCTTGTATTATGGATTTCATTTTAAACGTGGCGGCGGGGTGGGATGCAGGCCGGGTAGAAATAATTCAAAAGAGCCTCTTTCGACCACGTGAATAAACTTGATACTTCAAACAATGATACATTAATAAGATCATACAAATCACTCAAAAATAAATAGTTATTTAAAATGAAACCATGTAACACAACCCTCTCCAGGCTAGTTGCAGTTTCACCAGGAATGTGTAATACCTGCTACAGAAGTAATAGCTACCCCCTCCCAACACAACCCTCTCCAGTCTAGTTGCAGTCTCACATGGAATGTGTAATACCTGCTTCAGAAGTAATAGCTACCCCCTCCCAACACAACCCTCTCCAGTCTAGTTACAGTCTCACCAGGAATGTGTAATACCTGCTTCAGAAGTAATAGCTACCTCCTCCAGTCTAGTTGCAGTCTCACCAGGGATGTGTATTCTACAACCAGTCAAGCAAAGAGGATACAAAGTTCGTGGTCTACATTTTCTTCTTATTCCGACAACTGTGTGACGAATATATTTATATTGGATTATTTAGGCATTTATAGAATATCGATAGCATTGAAAAATATATGTATTTATATTACTCAACCCAAAGGTTTCTTGGATCTTCAACAATTCCACCATCAGTTGTAAAGTGTAGGCACCAGTGAAGAGGAGCCCAAGTGAAATGAGGAGTGAGGCACACTCCATTCATGGTAGGAATTACTCTCTGAAAGGTGTTTTTTTTCCTACCAATATCCTACTATATAATAGATTTCTGGTAAAGAAAAAGGCCTTTCAGAAAACAATTCCTACGCTGAACAGACTTTAGTTGCTTTCCTCACTGAGCCGGAAGGTACTATTGCACATCATTCTGCCCAGCACACAGATATGCAGCCACCAACTGACCCAGGCAAACGACACCGTCACTCCACGGAATGGCTGTATATAGGACATTATTACTAGTATCGTTCATATCTTTGCTACTAGTGATGGGCATAATCGAATGAAACGATTATTCAGAATAATCGAATGAATCGATTCTATTCATCCGATTCTGCCCATCACTATTTGCTACTTCCATATTTGCTAGAGCCATCAGTGAGACGAAGACAGATCAATGAAAGTAACAACTTGATATAACCAATACCAGAAGAAAAGTGCATTGTAAACCTTATCATCTGACCAGAGAGGAAAAATAAATGTTTAGAAACAATAAAACATGGCTAATGTATATTTAAAAAAAAGACGTAAACCAAGAAAATATTAGCTTAAAATACAATGTTAAAACTGTAAACTATACATTTCTACAACAAAGGGATTATGCACAGAATGTATTCACTTGTGAGCATTGTATGTGATGAATAAAAAACAAGATGGCGTGTTGTTGAAACTCGGGCCCTACTTATTGGTGGTAAATTGGCCTTAATTTATTGTTCTACCTTCTGAAAGTAACTTTTCATGGTGGTTCAGCCATAGTTGAGAGGACTTTTACATAATAGATCTCGCGTGTCGCTGTTTAGTGTCTTAATTATCTACTCGGGAGACTAATTAGCTAGTTAAACGCTGAGTGATACTTCACTGTCAGGCGTAATGGCTGAGAAACGTTTCTATAATACATACATAGTTTTATACACACATACATACATACATAGTTACATACATACATAGTTTTATACATACATAAATACACCCATACATACATGCATACATAGATACATACATACATACATAGATACATAGTTACATATATACAAACATACATAGATACATAGTTACATACATACATACAATGATACATACAGGCATACATGCGTACATACACACATACATAAATGCATACATACATACATACTTACATACATACATAAACACATAGTTACATACATAAATACACCCATACATAGATACATACAGGCATACATACACACAAGCATACATAGTTACATACATACATATATACATACACACAAGCATACATAGTTACATACATACATATATACATACATACTTTCTCCACAATTCCCTATCCTTGCATACTCCCTTCGCTTCAACAACATCCATACACCGAGTCATGTATGCTCTTTTTATTATTAAAACTCTCATGTTTCTCTTTACCACACATTCGTCTACAACATTTAGCCCCGTCTTACATGGCCTACCCCTTCCCCTGGATCCACACTCTCTACCTTCATATATTTGCTTCGTCACTCGATCCACACTCATCCTTTCAACATACCCGAACCAACGCAAGACGCTCATTTCTTGTTGACCTAATCACGTACTGTACGTATAATATAAAATATACAAACTGGCATGTCCATTAGTGAGAGTTGGTCGTATCTTCTGACGGTGTGAACTACCTTGACATCGTTTACATCACGTGAAGAGGGACAAGGATTACAGAAACATCAGATATACACCAATTTTAAGATAAAGGGCCTTTAAGAAAATACAAATACAAATTTTTTGCAGCCAGAATTGTGTAATGATATGGAATTATACATATCAATAATTTATTATTCAAATCTATATTCAAAATTACGATATTTAATATTCGAGCGGGTAGTAAGATTTGTTTGCGTTGAACTGTCGAGTTGAAAGGTGTGGTGAAATCCTTCTACGTCTCTGTTTAAAAAGACAACGCACTTTCTGTGGAAAGAGACGCACCTGGATGACCTCACCCCTTTTCTTGTAGGAAGCTTCGAGAAGGAAGTGTCGCTTGATATACCCCTTCCAGGGTAGGCATCTCCTCACTACTGGCGATCCTTCCTTCTTGACAAGAACACGTATAGCTAACATTCATGTAACGCAATAGTCGGGCTTTTTATCAAAATATAAAATGCGTGTGATGTCTAGCTAAAAGTAAAACAGTTCATTCATTTAAGATATAATAAAAGACAATAAAAATAAAAGAAACACCAGAACTTTTAATTTATAAAACAATTATCACAATAATGTCACCCTAACGATGGCATATAGACATTTCTTATCAGGCTAGCGTTTTAATTATTACAGGGTAGACAAAGGATGGATGGAGATACACTAACACAACAGACAGGGGTGGACAAAGGATGGATGGAGATACACTAACACAACAGACAGGGGTAGACAAAGGATGGAGAGTGATACACTAATACAACAGACAGGGGTAGACAAAGGATGGAGAGTGATACACTAACAAAACAGACAGGGGTGGACAAAGGATGGAGGGCGATACCCTAATACAACAGACAGGGGGGGACAAAGGATGGATGGAGATACACTAACACAACAGACAGGGGTAGACAAAGGATGGAGGGCGATACACTAACACAACAGACAGGGGTGGACAAAGGCTGGAGGGCGATACCCTAATACAGCAGACAGGGGTAGACAAAGGATGGATGGAGATACACTAACACAACAGACAGGGGGGGACAAAGGATGGATGGAGATACACTAACACAACAGACAGGGGTAGACAAAGGATGGAGGGCGATACCCTAATACAGCAGACAGGGGTGGACAAAGGATGGAGGGCGATACCCTAATACAACAGACAGGGGTGGACAAAGGATGGAGAGTGATACACTAACAAAACAGACAGGGGTTGTAATGATATGGAATTATACATATCAATAATTTATTATTCAAATCTATATTCAAAATTATGATATTTAATATTCGAGCGGGTAGTAAGATTTGTTTGCGTTGAACTGTCGAGTTGCAAGGTGTGGTGAAATCCTTCTACGTCTCTGTTTAAAAAGACAACGCACTTTCTGTGGAAAGAGACGCACTTGGATGACCTCACCCCTTTTCTTGTAGGAAGCTTCGAGAAGGAAGTGTCGCTTGATATACCCCTTCCAGGGTAGGCATCTCCTCACTACTGGCGATCCTTCCTTCTTGACAAGAACACGTATAGCTAACATTCATGTAACGCAATAGTCGGGCTTTTTATCAAAATATAAAATGCGTGTGATGTCTAGCTAAAAGTAAAACAGTTCATTCATTTAAGATATAATAAAAGACAATAAAAATAAAAGAAACACCAGAACTTTTAATTTATAAAACAATTATCACAATAATGTCACCCTAACGATGGCATATAGACATTTCTTATCAGGCTAGCGTTTTAATTATTACAGGGTAGACAAAGGATGGATGGAGATACACTAACACAACAGACAGGGGTNGTCAAATCCCCTATTTTGCGAATCCAAATTTTTACTTTATTTTAGAATCCTAAATCTCAAATTTGAATCCGAATCTCGTAAAAATAACGAACATAAATTAAATAGGTATATAACAGAATAAAAAAAACAGAAACAGGGGCGAAAGGCCCAGGCCCGCAGGGTATAATGGTAAAAGGGTGTCAACAGAGGGAACTTTAAATTATTAAACATTTTGTGGAGATAATTGTAATCAAATAATTTATATCCTGATTAGTGACAATTTAGATAGTTGAATATGTTTATCATAAAGTTTTGTAAATTATAACTAAGCTATATCATTATTTCAATTATTTCATTCTGTTTTAAATAGCGTGGAATGTATTTTTTATCTTCATGCAGTCAAGCTGATTGACTTATTGACTGATGACGTTACCAACACATCCGAGGTTAAAACAGTCATATAAGGTGTGATTACTAAATTATTAATTATTTAGGACTATTAATTATTTCTGATAACATTTGTTAAGGTGTTAGATGACTTGGGAAAGGGGGCCTCGAAAATAAATCTTGTAGGGGGAACGGGGGGGGGGCAAGATTAATCTGTTACGCCACTGACAGAAATACAGTGGTAATTAAATATTAACATTAACAGGCTTACTTAAGTGTTAAATTAATGATCTGGGGCCTGGTTATTATATTTATTTTGGAGTTGTACACCCAATAACTCGTATTAGAAATATAAAACAAATTCTGAAGAAAAAACCCAATTATTTATCGAATCTTAAATCCTTGAATCTCGAATATCCTTAAGGATTTAAGTAAGTCAAGGCTCCCATCCCTAATTTTCTTAAATTATAATTGTTATTTTATAGGTATTTGTAATATCCATCAAAAGTGACAGATGCAGATCACATGACTTGACGTAAGAATAGGTGTAAGAAGAACTATTTACTTTGCTATACAGGGTGGCCCACGGAAAAGTATCCCGCCTCCTATATCCAGCAGGCGCCTCACTCTGAATCGGAGGAGGTCAATCCCCTCCCACCCATATTGTGACGTGAAGAATGAGTCAATAAAGCTTCAGACAAGCAGTTCACTTGCTCATTCTTCATGTCACAATTGTGAGTGCATTCTATCCCAATTCTACTGTTTTTCATCCTTATACCATTAGTTTAGATACGCGGATAGCCTGAACGTGGTGGGAAACAAAAGCAAAACGCGCTCGTTAGCTTTCCTAATCCTTTTCCCTTAGCTTAGTCAGTGAGAATGAGGATAATCAATGTTGGTATAATCGCTTTTGCTCGTTTTTTCTGCTGATAGTCACTACTTGCACTAAAACGTATTAATTACAGATAGGATCCTTTTAAATCCTCGAACCCTCAAATCCCATGAATCCTTGAAAATATCCAAGATTAGAGGATTCGAGATAATATCGAATTCAAGATTCACCAAATAATAATAATAATAATATACCAATAAATTATTCAGAAAATTTGAATTGGAATTAATTTATATTTTTAATACCGCTTATTGGTCGTTCATTTCCAACATAAGGATAGGGAAAACATAACAACAAGAACCCAGAACATTTATTAAACACTTAACTGAATCCTGGAATGTTAAAATTTACTTACTATTTATTATTAATAAGAATATTATTATTTCATATTAATATTTCCTTTTATATTCCACGTCTTACTATATCACTCGTGGAGAGAGGAAGAAATTATTATTATTATTATTATTATTAGCACTGCGTCTTACTACCCGTTTGGGTTATACGCACTTACGCTAATGTGAAATGGTAGGGTGATTGTGAGATGAAATGGAGGACCTACAGTTTAACGTGGGATCCGAACCACGGTGGAGGCCTGGCATTCCCCACATTCACAAGATGTCTTGTCAGAGGTGAAGGAAGGGTTTGGTAATCAGATAAATCTGTCCCAGGACCAGGAATTGAACCCAGGACCCCCAGCACAGAAGTCTTGACACCTTACACCTAGACCACCAGGTCACCAAGAGAGGAAGAAATATATCCACATTTGCGTAGGTGGGGAATGAGCAGTAACTTTTAGGGCGGGAAGACTACCTTGAATGCAACTTGCTGTAGTTTGTACTACCCCCCCCCCCCACGTCCTTCGCCAGTAAAGCTTTCAAGACGTGACTTACGCCTTTGTCCACATTCGTGTCTGCTCTTTTTGACGCAATCCCATTCATCAATATTCCCTGGTCTCAGTTCTTAGAACCCTGTCCTTGTTCTCGAGAATCATGGTATGCTCGGTACAGGGCCACGTGTGTAATCGTAGTATGGCTTGTATTTAGCAGGTGTTTCCCTCATTCTCGGAGTTAGTAGAGTTCTCAGCTATAACAGCAGCGTTCGTTGTTTTACCGTGCGTTGGAGTCTCCATTCGTGGTTTTAACATACAGTAGTTATCAGCTAGAACAGTAGAGTTCGTTGTTTTACCGTGCGTTGGAGTCTCCATTCGTGGTTTTAACATACAGTAGTAGTTCTCAGCTAGAACAGTAGAGTTCGTTGTTTTACCGTGCGTTGGAGTCTCCACTAATGGTTTTAATGTAGTCATAAGTGGTAATTGATGAGTTTGTTGTCGAACGTGCGTTGAAGTCTCCGGAAAAAGATAGATCATACTATTATGATGAAAAGCATATTGAAAGGTAAATTAACTTTAATAATTTAACAACTTAACCAATAACTGCAGGCCGTAAACATTTACAAGCTACTTTTTTAATATTACCAAGCTATATACAAAAAATACTAATGCAATCTAGCGATCTGTCGATCTTTCTAAATTTATATCCTAAACCGATGGACGAGAGTCAAATTCCAATTGGCTGTACTAACACCATGATAATTCCTTCCACATTTTAATGATTGCCAACCCTCTCTCTCTAGGAAAGTGCTTGAATATTTACTTACAATTTGATTCTAATTACAACGGTTAGACTATATTGCATCTATTGAGTTGCATTATTGTGTACATTACTGGGTCATAGGCACCTGGCACTCACCCAAATGATATACATCTCAATGTTTGTGGTAAGTCTTAATTATATTATTATTTTTTTTTCACTTTTTTTTACCTCACCTTATTCTCAGTTCAGATTATACACAATAAGTTCTCTCATGGGCTCTGTATGAGGAATGTAGAATTTAGAGGTGATATACCCGCATTTGCGTGGAGGTAAAACGGTAAAAAAAAAAAATTAGGGCATGAAACACACACAGTACACATGGTTGGGATTCGAATCCCTGATTTTGTCCATCACCAGTAACTCAGATTGAATGAACTTTACATTTATTATTATTATTTAGCACCGTGTCTTACTACCCGTTCGTATTGTACGCTTTAAGTACTAATTACACTAATGGATTAGGAATTAGGAAGGTTGAATTAGAGGAAATGAACCCGCATTTGGGTGGAGGGAGAGTGGAAAACCATTAAGGAAAAACCACTCCCAGTTCACCCGACCGACATTCGAACCTCGATCTCCCCCGTCCTCTGCAATCTGGCTCAACACGACTAGCGCGTTAGCCAACTACGCCACCGAGGCGGGTAACTTGACATTTAGACGACGTGCCCACCATATATATATATATATACAATATTTGTTGTTGTTTGATACTAGCAATTAGACGACGTGCCCACCATATATATATATATATATACAATATTTGTTGTTGTTTGATACTAGCACAATAGAACTAACGACAGGCTTTAGTACATAGCTTACAAGCCACAACTCATAATAAATACACAAGCGTTCACAACGAATCATAATGATGCACAATTAAATTTTAAATTATCTAAAATATGACACCTGTACAGGGGTATCGAACCCGGTACCTGTAAATCAGCACGTCTATGCTCTAACCACTGAGCTATTCAGGAGTCATCCCGTGGCAAGGGACATTCTGCGCTCAAGTTTTAAGGCGGTTTGAGAGAGAATTTAACAGTTCACTGCTAAAGAAGCTTGTTACCTTGGTTTGGTCGTGTTTTGAGGAAGAGTATGGATCGGGTGACGAAGAAAATATATGAAGGTAGAGTGTGTGGATCAAAAGGAAGGGGTAGGTCAAGTAATACGTTGCTAAATGTTGTAGATGAATGTGTGTAAAAGATAGTGTTAAGAATAAAAGATCATGTATGACTCACTGTATGGATGTAGGGTATTGTGGTATGGAGATGTTTTTTGAGCTAAATGCACAGGTGTAAAAACTTGATGATAAATCAACTTTACGAATTGTGAACTATTTACCATGTTTCGATCATAAACGTTATCGTTGAGTATAAAGTGTTTAAAATCCTCGCGTACTATGTGCTACGCATTATGTTCTACGCACTATGTGCTATTTATGAATATAGGCCCTGCATAGTATTAAACAGTGGACACGTGGATAAAAGCGTCATCTTCGTCTTATCTGGTTCGAATCCTGGTCTGGTAGGGTGCCTATACTGAAGTGATTTTTTTACTAAATGCTACTTTACTAATTTTACTAAATACTTTCCCTCCACCCTAGTGCGGGTACATTTCCTCTAGATTATAAGTTTCTCTTCCATACTCCAATGTAAGAATAGCTATATCTTGGATGGGTGGTAAGACTCAGACCATAGATAAAAAGAGGTTTTCGTCATCATGTCAAAAGAATTTGTTTGGCAAGTGAACCTGAACGTAACCTCTCTGGGTTCCTTTAAATTGGTAGTCGGGATCCCTAACCACTCGACTAAGATTCTCAGTTCATTTATTTGAGCTATTTAACGTGCAATTTCTTCACATACTTATCATATCACCACACGAGAATGTCACTGAGCGAGAGCGAAAGGACGTACCAATTTTCCCAGAGAAAGGTATTCTTAAACACCTTTCAAGGGTTCTTTTTTTTTCGACATGGGACCGACGGCTTTACTTCCCCTTTAGGTGACCTGGCGGTCTAGGGGTAAGGTGTATCAGACTTCTGTGCTGGCGGCTGGGTTTCAATCCTCGGTCCCGGCACAGATTTATCTGATTACCAAACCCTTCCTTCACCTTTGACAAGACATCTTGTGAATGTGATGAATGCCAGGTCTCCACCGTGGTTCGGATTCCACGTTAAACTGTAGGTCCTCCATTTCATCTCACAATCACCCTACCGTTACACATTAGCGTAAGTGGGTATAAACCGAACGGGTAGTAAGACGCGGTGTTAATAATAATTATAATACTTCCCCTTTCAAAAGAAGTTGTACTACGACCACATCTGGGTTTGAACCCACGAACATCAGGTTCTGAGGTGACCACCGAGGTCAACCTCATTTAATAGAAAACTAAGTTTTGACACTTAACCCATTAATTAATATTTTTTTCGTTCCTATCTGATAACGCAATGCTGTTGCTAAGTTTTATGTTCCAAATATTTCGTAACGGACTTCTGTCGTAAAATAATTGACACTTGGCATGTATTGCTGGACACCGGCCAATCTGGACACTGGTTCGGCCATGTGTGTATGTTTGTATATGTGTGTGATGACATAAGAACTGGATCTGTTCTGTGACGTCATCTAACGTAACTAGAGCACGCATTCCGCTCTACGGAATGTCCGGAATCTGGACCAGCCATCAGCTGATCTTGGATTCGTAAACACGGGCCATCAGGCGCGTATTCACGGGGTGTACTTGGAGGGGGCTGAAGGCCCCCCCCCCTCCCTGAAATTTAAATAAGATTAACACTGATTATAAAAATATAGTAGTGTAATATATTCATAACTAAAAAAATACAGTAGTAATTAATTTCAGTTTTACTTTATTAACCGGACTAAAAATTGTGAATAGTAAGATGTATTGTACTCAGGAATTCCTCCACCCACGGAGATAAAGATATGTCAAAACTTCGTAAAAATTTTTTATATAGTTGACTTATGGGTGACCTGGTGGTCTAGGGGTAAGGTGTCGGACTTCTGTGCTGGCGGCCGGGGTTCAATCCTCGGTCCCGGTACAGATTTATCTGATTACCAAACCCTTCCTTCACCTCTGGCAAGACATCTTGTGAATGTGGGGAATGCCAGGCCTCCACCGTGGTTCGGATTCCACGTTAAACTGTAGGTCCTCCATTTCATCTCACAATCACCCTACCATTACACATTAGCGTAAGTGCGTATAACTCGAACGGGTAGTAAGACGCGGTGCTAATAATAATAATAATAATAATAATAATATGCGTATAACCCGAACGGTTAGTAAGACGCGGTGCTAATAATAATAATAATAATAATAATAATAATAATAATAATAATATAGTTGACTTATGATTGCATTCAATGATAATTAATATACTTTTTATGAATCAATAGAACATATATTAGTTGTTATAAAAATTATTATATTTTCTATTAAAAGTCATAAAAAGTATATCAATTATTATCAGTGAGTGCAAGAATGGGCCTACTTGAATATATTTCTGTAAGAAATTTTGGTATAATTTTTTTCTCCGTGCAGGTCAGATTCGTCTACTCCCAGAAAGAAAATTCTGGATACGGGCCTGAAAGTCATGATTTCATACTTAATTCATTAGATAGACCTGTACTGAAGAAATGATAGCAGCTATCAAGAAATAAACAGAACTGTAGCTGTTACGAAGTATTCTGTCTTTGGTTATTGTCTTTGATCCTTTTCCGGGAATAGTTAATGTGACAAAATAAAGATTTAATTTCTTTCAGTTGATGGTTTTTGTACGCATTAAACGTTTAAAATATATTTTGATAACAATCTTCATATTTTTAATGAAACAAATAGCCGAAACTAATGTTAATGCATTTTAGTGAGGATAATTCCTCTTAGATATCATATTCTGAAAATTGAAAAATGACACCTGGACACGGGAATCGGGTTCGATTCCCGTGTCCAGGTGTCATTTATTAAATTTTCAAAATTTCATATTTTTAATTTTTCATAACGCTTCGGAAAGAGAAAGTAGGGTATTATGTTTATAAAAAAAATTGAATTCGATATTTTGATGGATGTTGCATTTCTTAACCTCAGCCCAAAAATTTGTTTTGGTGATGCTGTCTATCTATATGTTTGTATCTCGGCCTAAAGTCGAAACCATTTTACCGATAGGGCTAAAACTTGGTACATAAAGTTGTCATGAGGTTTCTCAAACGTTTCTATGGAATTAGGTATCTAATTCTAAAATTAAGGTTAGTTTTACTTAAGGAGGAAAAAGAGAGAACATTTTTTCTTCAAAATTAGCTTCAAAATTTTTAATTAAAATTCGTATTTATCCATTGTTTAACAATGCAAACAAAATGTTTTAAATGGAGACTCGATAAATCGAAAGTTGATTGTTATGCTAATTGTTGAACAATGATATTCCTTTTTTTTTATCGCTATGTTTCTGTAGCACACTATGGCGTTTTCTCTATGCACTTTGATGGAATATTATCTTTTTTTCCCATTATGTTTCTGCAACAATATAAATTATTATTACATCTCACATATATTACCATTCACGAGTGAATTTCTCCATTTTTACCGGGTAAAAGAGCAAGAAAGTATGTGAGGTGCACTGCACCGTACCATTTATTTACTCTATGCATTATCTATAAAAAGCATTTATTCACGAATCAACACATAAAACTTTTTTTTTTCACTTTTGTTTAAAAGACACAGAAATTTCTGTCTATTATTATTATTATTATTATTATTATTATTATTATTATTATTATTACTACTACCCGTTCGGGTTATACGCACTTACGCTAATGTGTAATGGTAGGGTGATTGTGAGATGAAATGGAGGACCTACAGTTTAACGTGGGATCCGAACCACGGTGGCATTCCTCACATTCACAAGATGTCTTGTCAGAGGTGAAGGAAGGGTTTTGTAATCAGATAAATCTTTGCCGGGACCGAGGATTGAACCCCGGACCCCCAGCACAGAAGTCTTGACACCTTACCCCCTAGACCGCCAGGTCACCAACATCTCTGTCCAATTTGGTGACATTTGGTATCTGTTGAGCACACACGTCTATGTTTAGGTTTTGCAGAATACTCTGGTTCGCTAAGAGTCGCCAAGATAGCTAGTCACACTCACGACACTATTTGCCTTGTACCGAATTAAGTACTGAAACATTGCCCGTGTGTAGGCGCCACCGTGAGGAGATACTATAGATGGGTCATCGTTGGAAGAACCTTTTGGAGCAGAGTAAAAGTATAGAGAGAATCCAACATTAACAAAAGGTCACTCACTGGCCCTATATTTATCTTAGAGCAAAAATATGGACAAATGTGACATTTTTTATTATTATTATTTAGCACCGCGTCTTACTACCCATTCGGGTTATACACTTTAAGTACTAATTACTCTAATGGATTAGGGATTGGGAAGGTTGAATTAGAGGAATTGGACCCCCATTTGCGTGGAGGGAGAGTGGAAAGCCATTTAGGAAAAACCACCCCCCGTTCACCCGACCGAGATTCGAACCTCGATCTCCCCCGTCCTCAGCGGTCGAGCTCAACACGACTAGCGCGTTAGCCAACTACGCCACCGAGGCGGGTAAAATTATGGCCGTATGAATACATGTAGGTATACTTATTATCGGCTGTACACCCCATTTACCCTGAAAGGTAGTAAGCTTACTTTGGTCGTTTCCACTATGGTGTAGCTTGTAAGATAGGGCCATAGTGTAATCTATCAAGGTAAGACTGCTACCTTTCCGGGAAAACGGGGGTACATTGGTGGCATGCGGGTTAAAGAATTAGGTTCGCAATATATTGGACTGCGAGTCACGTGAAGAGTCGTAGTTCGATTCTTCACCGGGTGTGATAGGAGGTGGTTTTCTACATTTTTTTTTCATATTCTCTCCAGAAAAATGAGGGTGCATTCCCGCTAAAGACAACCCTCCTCCTTTGACCCTCATATAAAACAGTCAGTAACTACAATATCACGAAAAACAATGCTTGTTGTTTTTAAACTGCACTATAAGTTTCTTTCAATGTCGATTTGACTATAACTGGACGTGGATAAATGTCAACAATAATGTTTATAGGTGAGTATGCGGACTAGGCGTAAGACTCACCTTGTCTGGTTTGCTGGTTACGGGGATATCAGGGTTCGAATCCCAACCGAGGGCACTGAGATTTTTTTTTACTAAATGGTTTACTTTTTTCCCTCCACGCAAACGTGGGAACATTTCCTCTAAAATTCTCTTTTTCTCATCTTTGAGTCACTAGTAGTATTAAATGCGCAGTGCTTAGATGGGTGGCAAGACCAGGAGAGCAATATATATGTCGGACATGAAGGTAATGTTTGTTTATTTCAGGTGTGGGGTTCTTCTTCCCGTGGCTGCTGTCCATGTCACTGACGGGAGGGCTGCAGACGCCTATATCGTCCTTACCTCCCCTCGCCGCCCCCTCGCCCCCACCTGCCGACCGCCTGAGGGAGGTGTACGCCTGGAAGCAAGTGGACTTCGCCTTCCCCAGCCCAGAAATCCGTCAGTACGCCATCTCTTCCGGGAGCTTCGTCCCCAAAGACAACCTCCCTCTGGGTCTGGAAGTCTGGAACAGCAGGATGTTCGTGACGCTCCCCCGATGGAAATCAGGCATCCCCGCGACCCTGGCCACAATCCCTAGGGACCGCAGGGACGCCGGGGGGAACCTCTCGCCGACGCTGGAACCCTATCCCAACTGGTCTTGGCACCAGCCCGGCAACTGCGACGCCATGACGTCAGTCTTCCGTATCGCGGTCGACCCGTGCGGGCGCCTGTGGGTCTTGGACTCGGGCGTCGTCGACACCGTGGATACCGTCAAGCAGGCCTGCCCCCCTCAGATCCTGGTGTTCGACCTCACCACTGACGCCCTCATCTGGAGGTACCGGTTGCCGGAGGACCAGGTCAAGGAAGGTTCCCTGTTCAGTAACATCGCGGTTGACGTCAGAGACGGGAGTTGCGACGACGCTCACGTGTACATCACGGACGTCTGGAGGTTCGGTCTGGTCGTCTACAAACTGCGGGAGAACCGCTCGTGGAGGATCACCCACCACTTCTTCTACCCCGACCCCATGGCCGCCCAATACGAGCTTCACGGGCTCAGCTTCAGCTGGACGGACGGCCTGTTCGGCTTGTCCCTTTCGCCTCTGGACCCCAAGACGGGTGACCGAACCCTGTTCTTCCATCCGATGTCGAGTTTCCGGGAGTTCTCTGTCCCCACCTCGGTGATACGGAACGAGACCGCCTCCGACGCCCACCCCGAAGCGTTCTCTCCCCTGGGAGAACCAAGATACGCCACTAAGGGCCAATCGTCAGCGTCGGCGATGGACAGGAGAGGCGTCATGTTCTACAATTTAGTGACGAGGGACAGCGTCGGTTGCTGGAACTCCAACCAGCCCGGCGGTTACATCCCCGCGCTTCAAGGCGTCGTGGCGCACAGCAACGTCACCTTGGTGTTCCCCAACGATCTGAAGATTGACCACGAGAGTAGGCAGAGTGTCTGGGTGCTGAGTAACAGGCTTCCCGTGTACCTCTACAGCGATCTCGACCCGAAGGAGTACAACTTCAGGATCATGACCGCATTTGTCGACGAGGCAGCCCAGGGGACGGTGTGCGACCCGAACTTTATGTACGTCCCGTCGGCCGAGGAACACAACATTGGGGCCCGACTGAACTGCCCGTTCTGATGAGGTTTCTGTTTGAGGGACGCTGACAGACCGGGGGTAGGAGTGGGAGGGGGAACTTGCTCAAGATTACATTCGGATGTGACTACGTGAGAATTTGTTAGTCCTTGTCACAAACGGCAAAGACACAGACAAGCCTGTACCCATTCATGTTGGTACCCACAACCAGAACTTAACCTGCTACACCACCAAGAAATTAACAGCCTTTCCTAAACAGTGCAACAGTTCTCAACTCAGACAGTGGGAACTGGCCCACCAATAGATGGCCAAATCACGATTACCAACAGGCCTTAATAGAAGCGTTTCTTTATTCCTGAAAGATTAACACCATAATTATTATTTAGATGTATACATTTATATAGTTCTGTTTTATTATCATTATTATTACCCTTTCCCTAAGTAAATATTAAATATTTATATTGGACAGCTACAGCCAAAGCTTTGGTAAATTTATTTTTACTCCTACAGCACAATGTTTCTAACGGCCTATTTTTGAATTCAAAAAGGAATAATTCATTGTTTAAATAAAGTGCATTTTATTCCCTCTTCTTTTTTGTCTTTTTATTAGATAAAGGCAACAATACCGAAATATTGCTAAATTTGTGTTAACATTTATATTTAAATGTGTGTTTGACTATTTTTACCATGGAATTTTGAGGGAAGAAAAAGAAGAAGTTGTCATTTTTGTGCATTGGATTCTTACCACATTTTTTACACTTTCATCAGGTGGGCTTTCTTAATTAAATTTACAATTATCAGTTTATTTTTTTCTTTATTTCTATCAATTTTCATTATTATAAAATTAGCCTTGAACTCGAAATTTTCTAGCTAAAGATATACCTTTTTTTTAAATGTGTGAAACTACGTTTTTTTAAGTCTTCTGACATTACTTCGAGCCTACGAGTTTTTTTTAAATCCTTTTGACTATGGACTACTGATAATTATAGTTGTCTCAAGGTAATTTTAGCCGTTTGAAAGTTCTCAAAAAATAACAATACAGTTTTACTATCTATCTTATTCGAAAACTGTCAAGTTGACGAGTGTAATCAATTTATATCCCTTGTCAAATCGACCTAACTTATTCGCCAAGGCTGTTGCACAAGGAACTATTTTCAGTAACCTTTAAACGGGACTAAAAGGGCAACGTCAGTGTGGATTAGGATGGATCCATCCTTAACTCCCTGGTCAGCCCGACGCGTCAATTACCTTGTTGGAAAGACCACGTGATTAATGCCTTAAAAGTGTTGTTGTAGGAGACGCGAGAAAAGATCAGTTGTTTTTCTTTCCGTGATGATATCAACAGTTGTTGAATATTTGTCATGTCGACCTCGATGGTCCTGGGTTAAAGTGCTTACCCCAGGACCCGATGTTTGTGGGTTAAAACCCAACCGGTGTCGACGTATTTTTCTCAGAGTGGTTAAGATCCGTAGCACAACTTCCTTCGGAGGGGAAGTAAAGCCGTCGGTCCCGTGTGTGGAATGTAAAATAACCCTGAAGATACCTTTACCGGTAAAATTGGTAGGCCCTTTACGCTCTCGCTCATAGAAATTCTCGTGTATCTGATATAATCAATCAGTTAAGAAAGTGCATGTCAAATATTTCAAATAAATAAAATATTTGTTAATGGCACAACGGAACTTGACGAGAAAATTAAATAATGTTCAACCAATCTACAGTCAGCTTTTTTTAAATTTTAACCCCATTGTTCGAAAACCGGAACATTATCTTGCCACAATGGGGAAAAAAAATAAGTTTTCAATAAATTTTATTCTTATTCCGTGTAATTTTATGTAAAAATAAGTTATAAAGTAATGCATAAGGAAATATAATATTCAAAGCTTTTGATATATTTTTATATAAACTTTATACTTAATAAATCAAATAATATATATTTCTAGAATGTCAAATGTTAGTGACTTTTAATCAATGTTGGTAGTCGATCGTGGGGTTCCTATAAAAAAAATCGGGTTTTGTGTTATATGTTTTAACCCCCTTTATTTGGTTTGTTTGCTTTTTGGTATTTACGAATTTTAAGTTATTTCTTTCACTTTAACCAAAAATAGATATTCTATATACCGACATTTTATCCAAAAATTTTAATTACCACAAATTAAGGTTTCTGTTAAATAAAATTATTTAGGAAAGATCTTTGATGGCAGCCATTTCGTCCATCAGGAGGCTCATAGCGCGTCTGTCCACAGCTGCACGAAATGGGTTACCCACACTTGGCACCTCCTAACCACAGGAAGCTCCCCTCTTACCTTGCCCAGTGCCCCATTTGACGTCTCTATCCGGTATTTCAACAAAAGATGCTCATACCTTAGGGCTGGACATCCCGAGTAACATTCTTCAGTATCGCCGACCAAGATCATTCATAAAATGGTCCATAAGAGGTCTTTTGAAAATTACCACTCCTACTCCTTAGGGGAGGGGGAGCTAGATAAGGGAGGTGACCCTAATAAAATGGGAAATACCGAACAAATGTTTTCAAATCTTAAAAAACAGTTTAAACAAATTGTAATAATTGAATAATAATTTTAGTTTTTATGGATTTCAAGTTTAGTTATTGCTTTTCATTTGTTGATATGTCCAGGTAAATATTTCAATAATTTAAAAAAAGATAATTAAGTTTAAAAAATATAATTATATAGCATAGCATATTAATAACTATAGAAAACTTTTTCGGCCGCGAAACTATGTTTTTAATACAAGACTATTTGGTAGAACACATGAAAATATTTTATAAGTTATTAATAAATTGTTATTTTCTGTAAGATTATTGTTATTAATATGGTATTTATCATAAGCTCTCATAAAATTGGATTCATAATGTAGAAACTTACTGTACGTGGTCTTCCTAGTGAGATAAGAACCAGCCACGCACTGAAAGTGCACAGGAGGTCACGTGTACCTGCTTTGGAGCATATCAGAAGCGCTCAAGGTAGACTGTGCGTCATTGTCTGTAGTCTCTGAAACCTATATGGCAACACCGCCTATTGGTTCGTTCACGAACGACACATCTTTATTTCGAGTTCTTAGTGTGTTTGCATCCTAACCTAGCCTAACCTAACCCAACCATAATATCAAAATCACCAACTGTTTCCAGCCTGTGGCAGGGTCAGTTTAATAAAATGCCTCCACCTTCCTCCTTTAATTGATTCCATATTTCCCTCTCACTCCCACACTTTTTATTATCTACTCCTCCCATCTCTTTCTTGGCCTACCTTGCCGTCATTTTCCTACTTACTTTATTTTCATGATTTTCTGTAGCATCCTCTCTTTTTCCATCCTCATTGCATGCCCATATAGAAACGCCATTCTATTGTTAACAAATAGAACCAGACGGTGAATACTTGCGGCGTTAGCGCTCAGAACTAAAATAATCGATAAAATGGAAGCGGGAAATTTGAATGTCCATTGTTGCAATTTCACCCCGTCCCCCTCCACGCAATAATTTTAAAATAATAATGAAAGGTGAACACACACATCGAGTGTTTGAATTTTTTTTCTTTATTGACATTTAGAATATGAAGTTATTTTTTTTTTAAATAATGAAGTTGTTGATTTTAAATATATACATTTTAAAGTTTGTGGGAGTTTGCATCGGTAGAAATATAGATAGTAGGTTAAACAATATAATGCTGAACCTTATAAATTAGTAGCAGTAGATTTATTTAGCCAGGTCTTAAGGCCTCTATTTAATTCAAATAAACGAAACAAAACTCATTATTTAATAAATGAACCATACTTTCAAATAAGTGAAATAAAGTAAATGCTACTAAACCCATTATTTAAAATAAAGCACAAATGTTCTTGTCTAAATGTTGTTGAGAAAAATTGCTAACAAAACCCACGAAATAGCTTTAATGCCATCTATCGTTCGCGTCTAAATTAATTTAAGTTAACAACTAGTCCTATAAGTCCTATAAAATTGCGTACCCTATGTATAGGAGTAATGAATCTATTAACTAGACAAATTAAGAAAGAAAAAATCCGATAGATTGGCCGCTGTGAAGTTGTAAAGAAGATGGAAGCGCCATTGAAACAGTGTTAACAATGATGTGGAAAAGGTTTTAAAGGAATATACTTATTACCGCTAGACTACTAACGCCTAGACAATGTCCATTCACTGGTCGCGTCTAACATTTATTTGTAGATGTGACGTCACTTGAATCTCCGCGCATGCGCAGAATTAACAGATGACAAGCGCATAGATATACCACAATGTTGGTAGAATGTCTGTTCTGGAAGGCCTTTTATCCTATCAAAATACTATTATAAAGTAGGAATCGTGTACGAAATAAGGCCTTCCAAAACTGGCTTCCTACCACAATCGGGGTGTAGCAACTCCTCCTGAGCTAGCAACAGCTCTATGTGCCCGTGACGTCAATTGATGTTATTTATTCTTTTGTCACCCGTTCGGGCTATACACATGTGTACTAATTACTCCAATGTGCCAAGGCTGATAAAGGTTTAGTCTAGAGGAAATGTACCCACATTTGCGTGGGGATGAAGAAAGTGATAAACTATTTAGTAAAAAAAAATCTTCGATACACCCAACAGGGATTCGAATCCTAATCTCTCCCCATCCAGTCTATTGCGAGAGTGATGCCTTAGACCTTTCGGCCACCGAAGTGGGTTTGATACTACTCCTGAGCCAACTTGTTACTATTTAACAGTGCATGGGTAGCCACTGTCATTGTACTGGACTCAAACAAATGATAATGTGACGTCATTTGAGTACAGTGTTCTGCAGGTAGCCGTACTTGTATATCGTATATTCGATGCGCAGTCTAGTTGTAATAACTATGTGGTTCAAAAATATTTGAGGTCGGGTGGAGAGATAATTTAACAAAAAAATATAGGGAAAAATGGCAAGTATTTAATTGAGCAAACATTTATTTTTCAGTACATTTGACAAACCCTTGACTCAACATTTAAAAGTAGTCGAAGTTGATTTATATCGAAGCTAGAGTGTTAGATTAATTAATTTAACAGATTGAAATCTTCGATCAAATGAAACTATACAATTTATTTTACATTAACATTAATAATATAGTTTATCTCTAGACCAGAAAGATATTATATAGACTACACTAACAACAATGGTCGGGACACACCAAGACGTGATTGCTGAATTTGGTAACCTTGACGACATTCTGCCCAAAATCACGTGTACTCCTGACGGTTCCTTAAACCCCCGCATGTCGGCGCTGCTGTGGCGTTAGCGATCGCTCCTGGCCGACGGTCACAGACTCCACCTGCCTGTCCAACCACTTCTTGCTGACGGTGCTGACCTGGGCGGCGAAGTCCCTGGTACGTGACGTCGTGATAATTAGCGTCGAGGGTGGCGGATCCTTTGTTCCACTAGGCCTCTTCCTGACGTGTGGGGGAGTCCTCTTCCTTACCCTGCTCCGCGCTCTCTCAACGTCAGAGTTCGTCAACCTCAGAAACCTCATGGCCTTCTCCTTGAGGTTGTAGTAAGGTCCTCCGAACTCCTGGTCACGTCTACGCCCGATCAGGCTGTCGATCATGTCCCAGTCGGAGTGGAGCCTGATGAGCAACGAGTCCAACGAACGGGTTCGGGTCACCTCGGTCGTCTTCGGCTGGGGCCCGAAGGCGAGTTCATCGTCGTCCGTCCACGACCGGCTGATGTGGCTTACGTCAAGGTAGCGGTGCCGGTTCTCGACCTCGTCCACGAGGGAACGGCCCCTGCGCCTGCGCAAGTCGAGGAGTTCAGCACGTTCGTGGTCGTCGGGGCCGCAGGCGGTGAAGAGGGGCGTGTCTTCCTCGAGTGCCAACTCGTGCTGCAGCTCCAGTACACTCTGCCACATGTACATCGAGAGCGCTGCGGGAATGTACAAGCAACCAACATGTATGTAACCGTGTCCCAGTCGCTACATGTCATGTGAAATACACACGTCTGTATACCTAGGCTCGGACGGTTGTGCGTCTGATTAGCTATATAAGTGTATCCAGTTCGATTACCGGCATGGTAGGAATATGTATTAGTGGTTAAATTACGGGTTCTTCATTTTGTTCCACAACGATAGATCAACGAGTGGGGAACTCGATGCTGTGCCTGTTGATGTTGGATAGATGGATATACTTGCATCTGTGGACACGTGAACTAAATTGCAGGTACATCTAGTAAAGAACTTACCGGTGACCTGGAGGTCATCCTGTACCGGATGTATTCAGATACTTTCTTTCCTAAACTGATGATATTCCACTCTTCTTTCACACAAATCCGGGCACACTTTTTATGAAATTAAATTCTGTACTGGCGACCGGGGTTCAATCCTCGGTCCCGGCACAGATTTATCTGATTACACAAACCCTTCCTTCACCTCTGACAAGACATCTTGTGAATGTGGGGAATGCCAGGCCTCCACCGTGGTTCGGATTCCACGTTGAACTGTAGGTCCTCCATTTCATCTCACAATCACCCTACCATTACACATTAGCGTAAGTGCGTATAACCCGAACGGGTAGTAAGACGTGGTGCTAATAATAATAAATAATAATATAAAATTATACCTTTGCTCATCCTTACCCAATCAGTGTAAATATGACAGTAATAAGACCTTGTTTTAATCCACACGGGTGATTGGGTTTGTTAAACGGCACCCCGACTTGGATGAGAACCTGGATTGTTTAGTTCAAGGGTCGGTATCAGATCGATCGCGACCGACCGGTCGATCTAGCAGCCATTTTTAGTTTATCACGTAAGAAAACTACATCGTCATTAAAAGGAAAGCTTACCTTGCCTTATTACACTATGGTACAGATCATAAGCTATATCAATAGTGTAATTCGTCAAGGTAAGTCTGATACCTTTCAGGGTAAACGGAATGTATATTCCATTCACGGTAGGAATTACTCTCTGAAAGGTCCTTTTTCCTACCAATATCCTACTATATAGTAGATTTATGGTAGGGAAAAAAGACCTTTCAAAAGTCAATTCCTACCGTGAATGGATTATATATTTGGTTTATTATTTGTTTATTTCTATGATGTTGGAGACTAACTATTGTAAATATTGAAACTAAGGAATAAATAGAAGATGTATGGACAAACAAAAGAATCAAAAGCAGAGTGTTTTAACAAAGGGTGATTGCGGGTGGAACCTTTGACAAAGGTTTTAGGTCGATTGAGGCTCAAAAAGGTTGCCGAGCGGTCGATGCGTGAATCTAAAGCCAAGGGTTCAAATCTTTGTACGAGTGAAATTAATCTAAACCAGGTGTATCTAACTGGTTTGGGTATAAGGACCGCATATATAAAATTGGGGAGGGTGGGCACATGTGGATCTGGGACGGGGTCAAACCCAGTCCCATGAGGACAAACCAGGAGTTACTCGAATGAAATAAAGTAGCAGCCCAAGTCTAGAAAACTAAGATTAATGGCTAGAGTGTTCTTTTTGATAAACACACGACACCTTATATCTGCATAGGTTGGGACTAGCTTCGCCAACAGACGGCCGCCGCAGGTCATAACGGCTCAATCCCGGGCTGATATTATGGAGTTATTTTTTAATAAGTCCAAAAAAAACCACTTATTCACACATGTAAGTTCTACCAAATATTGCACAATTAGACCATTTTTATGAATCAATTTCTTTTAAAAAAAAATAGTAAAGATTTCGTACATCGACCTCACTTGATAATTTTTCCCGAAATAGTTTACCATTTACAAATTGTGTTATTTTTACTAGGCCTATATATAAAAAGATCTGTCTGCATTGTATGTCGGGTTGTCAAAATGTCTGCGGACATCACATATTCCTGTGCTGCGCCGGACTACGTCATCACCGGGTGTCGGGCAGGTTGCGTCCCTACCTATCTCCAGGATCTTGATGCAGTGGAACTCCAGACAGGCGGGGGGAAATCTGAAGGGGAGGCAGACAAACGTGCCGACCAGCAGACTGACCGGGTTCGCGACCAGGTTCTTGAAGAGACTCAGCCAGATCCAAGGAGTCAGGAGGAAAGGTTTATTCCTCTGCAGACAGAGAAACTAAGACAGTTCCTGGAGGAAATGTTTCTTACTCTGCAGACAGAAAAACTAAGACAGATCCTGGAGGAATGGTTTCTTACTCTGCAGACAGAGAAACTAAGACAGATCCTGGAGGAAAGGTTTCTTCCTCTGCAGACAAAGAAACTAAGACAGATCCTGGAGGAAAGGTTTATTCCTCTGCAGACAGAGAAACTAAGACAGATCCTGGAGGAAAGGTTTATTCCTCTGCAGACAGAGAAACTAAGACAGATCCTGGAGGAAAGGTTTCTTCCTCTGCAGACAGAGAAACTAAGACATATCCTGGAGGAAATGTGTCTTCCTCTGCAGACAGAGAAACTAAGACAGATCCTGGAGGAAAGGTTTATTTGTCTGCAGACAAAGAAACTAAGACAGATCCTGGAGGAAAGGTTTCTTCCTCTGCAGACAAATAAACTAAGACAGATCCTGGAGGAAATGTTTCTTCCTCTGCAGACAAAGAAACTAAGACATATCCTGGAGGGAAGGTTTATTCCTCTGCAGACAAAGAAACTAAGACAGATCCTGGAGGAAATGTTTCTTACTCTGCAGACAGAGAAACTAAGACATATCCTGGAGGAAAGGTTTCTTACTCTGCAGACAGAGAAACTAAGACAGATCCTGGAGGAAAGGTTTATTCCTCTGCAGACAAAGAAACTAAGACATATCCTGGAGGAAATGTGTCTTCCTCTGCAGACAGAGAAACTAAGACAGATCCTGGAGGAAATGTTTCTTCCTCTGCAGACAAAGAAACTAAGACATATCCTGGAGGGAAGGTTTATTCCTCTGCAGACAAAGAAACTAAGACAGATCCTGGAGAAAATGTTTCTTACTCTGCAGACAGAGAAACTAAGACAGATCCTGGAGGAAAGGTTTCTTCTTCTGCAGACAAAGAAACTAAGACATATCCTGGAGGAAATGTGTCTTCCTCTGCAGACAGAGAAACTAAGACAGATCCTGGAGGAAATGTTTCTTCCTCTGCAGACAAAGAAACTAAGACATATCCTGGAGGAAATGTTTCTTCCTCTGCAGACAGAGAAACTAAGGCAGATCCAGGAGGAAAATGTTTCTTCCTCTGCAGACAAAAAAACTAAGACATATCCTGGAGGAAAAGTTTCTTCCTCTGCAGACAGAGAAACTAAGACAGATCCAGGAGGGAAGGTTTCTTCCTCTGCAGACAGAGAAACTAAGACAGATCCTGGAGGAAAAGTTTCTTCCTCTGCAGACAGAGAAACTAAGACAGATCCAGGAGGGAAGGTTTCTTCCTCTGCAGACAAAGAAATTAAGACAGATCCAGCAGGAAAATGTTTCTTCCTCTGCAGACAGAGAAACTAAGACAGATCCTGGAGGAAAGGTTTCTTCCTCTGCAGACAGAAACACTAAGACATATCCTGGAGGAAAGGTTTCTTCCTCTGCAGACAGAGAAACTAAGACAGGTCCAGACTTTTTGTTTTAATAATAGTAGCTAAGTGTTCTAAAACTTCATGTCATTCGCTTTATTGCCAAGCCTTAAATGTCTAAAAATAACTAAACGATTGAAGTAATCTAATTTACCAAATCGTAAATAATTACAGAAGGGGAGAGGAGATGTAAAATAAATCTTACGATTCCCTTACGTGGGGGAACAAGGGAGCTTAAAAAATCATTTTAAAAACAAACTAAAGCCCTTAAGTAATTTAAGGACGCCCCCAAAAAGGTACTCACGTGATAGGCCACAATAATTACGCCGTAATAAGAAGCTATGTAGACGGGAGTGGTCAACTTCCTGGCCAACATCACCATCGACAAAACTGGAACAACATACAACATCAACATTACAACAACCCGCTTCGGTGACCGCATGCTCTAAGGCGCTAGTCTCGCAATAGACCGGACCGAGGAGAGTGAGGTTCTAATCTCGGTCAGGTGGTTTTCCACTCTCCCTCCACGCAAATGAGGGTGCGCTTTCTCTAAATTGAACCTTTTTAAAATCCCTAGCACATTAGTGTTTTGAACATAAAGCGTATAACCTGAACGGGTAGTAAGATGCGGTGCTTAAATAAAAAACTTTACAACATGACCAGGATTGGATGAGGGGTTACCACGCCTGACTGTGACCTGAGAAATTAAGTGCTGATTTCTACCATAGTTGGTTTTTTCGTCAACATGTCTCACAGCCCGCTTGGCTAATATACGCATACGTACTAATTACGCTAATTAGTTTTAAAAGGTAGGTTGAACTTAGAAGAAACGCACCTGCCCTTGCGTGGAGAAAGAGTGGAAAATCACCCTCAATACACCATATCGGGATTCGAAACCCAATCTTCCCGTCACCGGAAGTCCCGTCTATCTCAAACAGACCAGTGATCTACAAACTCAAACCCGCCTCGGTGGCGTAGTTGGCTAACGCGCTAGTCGTGTTGAGCTCGACTGCCGAGGACGGGGAGATCGAGGTTCGAATCTTGGTCGGGTGGTTTTCCCTTTATGGTTTTACACTCTCCCTCCACGCAAATGCAGGTTCACTTCCTCTAATTCAACCTTCCCAATTCCTAATCCATTAGAGTAATTAGTACTTAAAGCGTATAACCCGAACGGGTAGTAAGACGCGGTGATAAATAATAATAATAATAATAATAATACAAACTCAAATTAGTCGGAGGGCCGTATTTACAAACCCGGGGAGTGTTGCGGGCCACAAACTATAGAATTTGTTTAAATATATTTCATACCTTTGATTTGGCGTTGAATTTTACTACCCGTCCGTATTATGCACATTTTAATTACCCTATTGTATAAGGGACGAGAAAGATATAACTGTAGAGAAAACGTGAAAGGCTTTGAGTGGAGGGAGTGTGGGAAAACAATTAGGAAAAAACTAGTCTCTGTACATCCTGCTGATATTCGAACCCTGACCTCCCCGACACAGACAATCTAGACTAGAAGAGCCTACTGGCTATTTAAAACTTTTTAAATTTTAAAAATATATTTCAAGTATTTAACATGCACTTTCTGAACCGATTTATTATATCAGTACACAACTTACAAGCTAACTTCAATCTAGAACAAACACAACATCCAGTCCCCATCAGTTAATTCATCACTGTGAAGCAGTGAACCCACATTTCCCAAAAAAAATTCTCCATGCTAGGAGTAGAACCCGGAACTCTTACTTAGCTTAGTAGACAGAAACGCTACTGACCGGGCTAAGGCGTCGCACTTAAAATGTGTTTAAAATGTTTAAACAGTTATATTTTCTCAGATATGTATTAGGGTTAGCGATATACTCAAAGCGGTATTTATTAAATTTTGTAAAATAAACGTTCCAACAATCAATTATTTAAAGCGATAAGAAATAAGACACAGTTTTAAATAATTCTAAGTGTTTATTTGTCATTCAAAACTATGTGTACACTAAAAAAACAAACTTTTATTTTTGTGCTTATTATGACTGCAGACTGGATAGTATTCCAACAGTATTCAAGACAAGAGGGCCAGATGTGGCCCACGGGCACAGACAAATATTATACCCAGACACTCAACCTTCATGTTAAAATGGTTGCGCGACCTTTTGCCAGTTTGAGTCCTTCACCACTAGGATCGCTGCGGTTGGTCCTGTCTTCACCCGGCAGCGACACTAGCGCAGCACAGTGTTGAAGGACTCAAACTGGTCGAAAGGAGCGCATCGAAACACTCGTAATGTCGAGAGTCTGTTTTTTATTTGTCTTGTGTCCACGGGCTATGAATTCGCGAAACCTTGCCTTAGACCATACGGCCACCGAAGCCAGCTCTGTCACATTTTAATATAATTAAAAATATATGTATTTGCCGGGGTTCTTATGTGATTTGAGTTATACGTGTCGTTATTCTGTAAAATGTCTCTAGTGCTACTCCCACGCTTATTCCCCTGTCCCTTCATCTGTTAATCAGAAGATTTCAGTGATTGTACCCATAGTCCCCGGTGACTAAACAAGGAAATATGAATTTAAAATAGAACCAGTTTCAAACCAGACATTAGTTTACTAAGAACGCAAAACAGGATGAATAATAATAGCCTGTAAGTGATTTAATCACACCCTCAAAAAAAAAGGGTACTATTTTGATACCTCAATTCTTAGGTCTCAAACCCCAGTAACGGTGGCGTTTAGAACCGGGTGGTTTTTAGTTGAGAACATTAACTAGAGCTAAGTGCCGGGTTCGTGTCCCGGCGTCTCACCCACATGTCTTGATGACCAAGACGGACGGGAAGTAGAACTTGTCCTGAGGAAAGATGTAGGTCCAGAGGTACTGGAGTCTGCCGCACATGCTCGGGAAGGAGTCTTCCATCATCGTGTAGCACTGGAAAAACGGACAATATACAGGCGGACAAATGGACAACATACAGGCGGACAAACGGACAACATACAGGTGGACAAACGGACAATATACAGGCGGACAAACATACAATATACAGGTGGACAAACGGGCAAAATACAGATAGACAAATAGACAACATACAGGCGGACAAATGGACCACATACAGGCAGACAAATGGGCAAAATACAAATAGACAAACGGACCACATACAGGCGGACAAATGGGCAAAATACAGATAGACAAACGGACCACATACAGGCGGGTAAATGGGCAAAATACAGATAGACAAATGGACAACATACAGGCGGACAAATGGGCAAAATACAGATAGACAAATGGACAACATACTGGCAGACAAATGGGCAAAATACAGATAGACAAACGGACCACATACAGGCGGGTAAATGGGCAAAATACAGATAGACAAACGGACCACATACAGGCGGGTAAATGGGCAAAATACAGATGGACAAATGGACAACATACTGGCAGACAAATGAACCCAGCTTTAGTTATAAAAACACAGTGAAATTAAAATATGTTCATATTGCTTAGTTAACCAACAGTCCAAATATCAGGAACTAAATGTTTTTACACTATTCCTTCACGCAAATAAGGTACAGTTCCTTTACATTTCTTATCCCTTATCACACTACGCCATCAGAGTAAATAATGCTTATAGTCAGGACGGGCGGTGCACAAAAATAAATAAAAAGAACCGTGGAGCCGTTCATTCATCTCAGGCTGTGACACGCAATTTAATATACTTGTATGGCGTGCAAGGCAGTATCTCTCATCATTGCAGGCGCCAGTAAAATAGAGAGAAAGATCGTTTGAATCTTTCATCCGTCTCAATCTGTGACATAGGCAACTTAAGACACTTTCTTGATGTGCAAGGCAGTATCTCGCCTTATTGCAGGCGTGAGTAAATCATCCGAACGTGTCCGTGTGAAGGGTCAATCAAGAGAGTAATTTTTTTGTTAGCACCGCGTCTTACTACCCATTCAAATTATACGCTTATGTATTAATTATGCTAATAGTTTTAGGGATTAAGAAGGTTATATTTAAAGGAATTGTACCTGTATTTTCGTGAGTAGCGGGTTAGACCAGGCGACCACAGAAGCGGGTGAAACAGATTTTAATCCGATTATAGATTATTTGCTGCATCAAAGTGTGTGGCTAAATTGCAGGCCGACGTAAGTAGTTTTTTTCTTACCCTCCTTATATGGTTCGATTAAGTGAGGTAGTTTGGTTCGTAGATAGTCTATTCTGACACTAAATCTTAGAAGTAGTTATAAATAATTTAAATATATAATAAAGAAGGGGTATATATAGAGTTAGACCCCCATGATAAGAACCTCAACCAGACGATAAAATATACCTCAATCCTCTTACGAATGGACATATCTGACATATTAAACTTTATTAAATCTACTTTCACGTATTCATACGCCACACCATATAATATACATCTGTCACTTTTAATAAATATAATCTTACCTAAGAAAATAGCAATAATAATACCGTAAAATATTATCTATGTTGACCGTTAAAAAAATAGATCGTATTTCCTAAAAGATGACTCAAATGCCCATTCATAAGAAAATCACGTTACAGATACCATAACTGGGTTTACTTTTATGTTTTCATACGCCATATCAAAGTTATTTAAGCCATCGCTTTTGACAAGTGTTAAATAAATACGATGACATTCATGCAAACTAGATATTGTCTGCCCTAGATTTATTATGTAAATGGGTGACCTAGTGGTCTAGGGGTAAGGTGTCAAGACTTATGTGCTGGCGGCCGGGGTTCAATCCTCGGTCCCGGCACAGATTTATCTGATTA
>CABFOW010003919.1:0-22837 GCA_902141385.1 Timema californicum
GGACCACACAATTGTTAATCCTTTCAGAGAAGAAACCGAAAAAAAGCAACCTCTAAGCCAATTTTTTTTTCTCTCTAAAAAACCCAAAAATCACTTAATTTATCTATACGAGTATCTTACACACAAAAATATGGGAGATCCAATGATACCAATCACAAGATTAATAAGAAGCTTTGTTATAATTAACCATTTAAAACCAAACTTGTACCTAAGTGACACAAGAACAAATATAGTTGAAAAATCTGTAAAATTGCATCCCCAAAGCTTTATGTATATTATAAAATCATTTAATAAACAATAATTGTGTGCAGTGACCAGCCACACTTCACTCTTTTGCAACAGACAATATTCATGTAAACAGTTAGCTATACTTTTCTTAACTAAACTAAAAGACTTTTACATTATAGGTCCACTAACTACTTCACTTTCAGCAAAATCACGTAAGGCTCCATTAGAACTAAACTGAAAACGTAGGAGAATGTAAACACCCACAGGCATGTATCTAATGGAAGTCGAATATTAAAATAAAGCAATAATATATATTTTTACGCTAAATAATCTGTGAATATATTATTAAAGCTCCTTTCCAAACTATATTAACCTAACCTTCCACTAACCTTGCTCGGGTTACATTCGCTAATAAAATAAAATCTCAATATTATTCCTTAAATAATTCAAACCAACATCATTATAATATCATTGTATTTGTCATTTCCTTGTGAATATAAATGATGGTATTAAATGTTTACTGATTTGCTATAGTAAAATAGTGTATTATAATGATAAGGTGCTTTATAAAAGAAATGTTCTTCAAAATGTTATCATCATCTACAGTTTCCCGCCACTGTCAGGGTCTGTCTCAAACATAAGCCTCTTCATTTTACTTCTGTCCTCTCCCCACCTCTTTTTCTCCACGCCGGCCCAATCCACCCCTTTCCTCCCTCCCCCGTACTCCCTTCAGCCACCAGACACTGGGTCTTTCCCTTGGCCTCCTGCCCACCACCTCTATTTCAAGCATCCTCTTCGTATGTCCATACCACCCCAATCTCACCTTCCCTATCCTATCATGCGGCGGTTCCTCCTTCATTCTTTCACCCTGTCCATCCTTATCCCTCGTAGCCTCTATCCATCTCTTGTCCCTTTCCTTCATTACCTGAGTTTCTGATGCACAATGTATATCATTCCTTTGCACGTCCATGTCACATCTATACTTTAGACCAGGTTTCTGATACTTGTAGAAAGTACCTGCTTTCGTCCCTCTTTCCCCAATTCCTCTCTTGTTTCCTCCTCTTTCCTCTATCAAACTTACCAATTACACGAAGCTTTCCACTTCCATCAGTTGCTCTCCTTCTAATGTTACTCCCCTCGTGTGCCTATTTTCCTTCCATAATGTAACAACAGTACAAAATAAAGTATAATATTTTATTACAGTATAAAATTAAACTACAATGTACAACGAATAAAGCTTCCAGGTCAGTATCAATTGACGTGTTACCGCCGAGTTGATCTATCTTTACCTTAAATCCATACCTTGAATCAATAAAGAAAAGAGACGATTAAACTCACCCATTGTATGCGAATTTTACCCTAATCTCCGGGATTTCAGTATCCGTTGAAAGTTGAGTAGGCATTTTGGTTAGTTTTAGGATAAACTTCTTGCCTTTTCTTATTCTGCGTCTATAAAACCTAACCACTACCACGTAGATATGCCACAAACAATCCAACGTGAATGAATAGTTTGATATTTTTTAAACAAGAAAGAGACACCTGAAAAATAAAATAAAATGCATAATCTTTATATAAATTGGCTGGGAAATAATTTAAGATAAGCCCTATGAGTTTTATATTTTACCAAAATAATTAACGGTTTTTTAAAAAAAGGACAATAATAGTAGACTAGAACAATATAAAACATAGCAAGATAATATTTACAAAATATAATAGAAAATATATTGAAATTAAGTTTAAAAGAATTATTATATAGTGCCTACTATGAACTATTTTGTCTCTGCAAATCATTTCATAAAGGGGGAAAAAAGGTATGCACAACTAAATAAAAAATATGCTAGATTTCATTTGAACTTACATTATGTCTAACACCCTCACACACAAAAAAAACATTAACCTGTAAACAAATATATATTAGAACCTTATAAAGATGCAATTAATGAAAGTAACTTTGAAAAATCATTAGTAATACATATATTCATATTCTGACTCATTGATAATACCTGAATGTAAAGACTTCTTCCAGATTTGTTTACACAGTTAATGTCAAGCTATTGCTATTTATGTTTCTATTAATAAGGAAGAAAATTGAAATATCATGCATTACCCTTACAATCAATAGTGGAATGTTTTGCTTGATAAATATTTGGAACAAGGTTTAAAACTATTCAATGGGTAAATTACAAATTAAAAAGTTGTATTTACCTTTGTAAAACCTTAAGTTATCCTTTTAAGTTTCAACGTCTTGACAGTTTGCGACCAGGTAGCAGCACATTGAGCACACTGCACAGTGCGTTTTTTGTCTTACAATTGTACCAACGTTTTACTAAAAATGTTTAACTAAACGATGAAGACATTTTTAGCTATGCTCCAATACTAATTTATTTTATTTTAAATTTAAAACAATATTTATCAAAGACTTACACCATTTTTATTCAGAGTTAGAAATAATCATGTTGGTATTAATGTATTTTCAAAGAAAGAAATACCCATATCCGATAAATTAAAAGGCTGCAAAAAGTTAAAACAGTATGATGTTTGCGTGATATTGTATTTTTGTGATGTTGATGTTCAAAAGTAGGCTTTCTTCAAAATCAGGTTTTTAAATATTAGTTACAAAAAATGAGTTATGAAAATAAAGTCTGTGTAATAGTTATTTTCAACTAAATATTCAAATCCTTGTAACATTATATGATTATAAATTATAATAATACTTTATATAGGAATATTGTGTTCATATCATTATGTGATCAAGTCGGGAACATGATGATATGATCGCAATATAACTATATATAAAGTATTATTATAGTTTATAATCAAATGATTATTTATAAGATGATCAATTAGACTTTTAAGCTTTAATAGCTTAAGTTAAACTATACAAACAAATCAGTTAGCTCAGTGGTGTCATGATTACTCCTTTTCTCCGGATCACTGGGTGTTCAAAAGGACAATCAACTTACAGGGTAGACGTACTTGAGATTATCTGGAAGATACCCCTATACACTTATGTACAAACAACTTCAATGTACAGTAACTAAGGAATTAGGAGTGCATAGAACAAAGAAAAATAAGGACAGCTCAATTTTTTTTAATGTGATTATTGTTCAATATAATTATTTCAACAACAAAAAAACATAAAGAGGCTCTTAATGAATAACATCTTAAAGGTCTATGTGAATTAATTTTTAAATACAATAAAGATAATTAAAGAAATATAGCTTGTTAGGAAAATATTCATTAGTGGTACATTTTTGCTTCAGTTATCGTAATTATCAAAATATTTATCTATAGTTACTTTTGGAATAAATGGGAAGTCATTTTTTTATAAATTACATACAAAAGCTAAACGTTAACATTTTGTAACATCAATGGCAGTGTATAAATTGTTCCCTTTGATGCATGTGTAGGTTGGATAGGAGGTGTTTTGTTAGTTCATTTGTAGGCAGCAAGTCTTCTCACAAGCTACTGTTAAATGCAATTCTATGCAGGGATATTTTCTAGCTTAGGTTGGTACTATTGTTAGATGTGGTGTTTGTTTTATTTTATCTAATTTGTGTTCAAGCATATATATGAACCTATGTATCAGTTGAGTCATGTTCTTAGTTACAGTATGTACTGTTAATGTTTAAAACCGGTTAATCTTTCTATAAACTTGAGTACTCTGACAGCCACAACGTAGGGGCCGTACTCGAATACTAATAATATTTAATATTAGCCCTTTTTGTCATCATTTTCCTTGCAATTTTTTTTCTTCCCTTATTTCCCATAAGCAATCTAGAGATTGACTAAAAAGGTGTTTGTCAAAAACAGTACGCTGATGAATACTATTGAGTAGTTTGTAATGGAATTAAAGTATGAAGTTAAAAGTACCTGATTAGTTAGAAGTTTTTTGAAAAGGTGTAATCTATTAAACATGATTTTTTAGAAGATGTTTAAATTAATTTTCTTTGAACTAAGGCTAGGCTTACTTGTTATATTTTTAATGCTTGTGACCAGTTTAAAAAATACTTAACCCAATTTCACAATTACTATTAAAAAATATTCGAAATGGCTTATAGAGGTTTATATAGTTTGAAAATTTTCTTGCCTCAGTGATTGGGCATATCGCCTCGATACCCCCTAATTTTAGGTGCAGGTATTGGGTAAATCATTAATCTTCGCCCCTGATAATTGGTACTTGAAACTTATTTGAAGTTACAATAAATGATTAAAAAACTCAAATTGGAATGTTATGGCTTTTAATTGTATATGTTTTTGGGTTTTTACTATTTATAATGTAAATCTTATTTTAATAAAAACTTTGTAAATAGTAATTTTCTCTAAGTTGATAGTAATAAATAAATAAATAAATATATATATATATATTTACTGTATTGTAATAAAACAAATAAAATAATTGTTATATACTCATTATAAATTATAGTATTCGTCATTTTTATCAGCTATAAGTAATCTGCCTTTGATTTTTTAAACTTGAGAAATGTAAACATAATATTATGATAAAAATCAACACAGAAATAAAACGTATCTAAGTATAATATTTTTATTTTAAGTTACACACTTTATGGTTTTAGGTACTATCTTTGCATTCTACACATACAAAAGGCATAAAGCCCGTATCACACGACACTAGCTAGTACTTGAAATCCAGTGTGCTAGCTAGCACTAGCTAGCACGTCATCATCTAGCGTCGTGTGAATCAGAAAAAGTATACTGGTTCTGCCACTTGGGACTGGCTACCATACTAGTTGGGAGGATAGAACATGCGCTATTTTCGTACTAGTTCCGACACTAGTTTGTGTAATTCGACCAATCAATGCCCGCCCAGACTATACGTAGAGTAAATAATAGAAATGGCGCCGACATGGTCTTCGGATGTGATTTTGTTGTTGGCGGAAAATTATTCTAAACATCCTTGTTTATATAATACCAAATTGCCACAATATGACAATATATTTAATATATATAAATTCTATTTAAAACATGTCATCTAAAAATGACAAACTGTGTTCCAGACCCAATTTTAATCTAAATAAACTTGATAGCATGCCAACCTTGGATTTTTTTTTTTAGAATATAAAGTGTGTGTAGGCTTAAAAAAGAACATTTGTGAATCAAGGATACTGTACTTGGACACCCATGGGCTTAGGGGCTTCTGACCACATCGTAAATAAATGAATACAAATTTAGGGAGATACTAAACGTTTGTGTCACCCCGAATGTATACTACCTAACCTCCGAATGTATCATATTTAGCATCCTGCGACCATTATTTCGTCTTTCCCAACAAATCCCGTGTCCATATTCTTTTTCTTAGGCTCCCTCTCATATTTTTCAATATCTTTATTAGCAATTAATGCAGCTGTTGCACCCGAAATTAATCTCTGAAGTTCCATAAATATTTGCACTAGAACCTAGTACCAAACTAGCAGCGTGTGAATACTCTAGTCCTGTTTCTATTATACTAGCTAGTATACAGATATCTAGTCGCTAGCTAGCACACTTGATTTCTAGTACGAGCTAGTGTCATGTGATACGGGCTTTAGTATAAAAACGGTACTCTAATGATGGCAGGTAGAATCACATCGCTAGCGTTGGCAGCGTTAATACCGCAAACTAAAAGATTAGAAGGAGGACGTTACACATTGGAACACAACGCATTTTCTACCACGGGATCTTAATTAATCAGTACTTATATCAAATTCAATCAAACATAATTACATTTATTATTTTATAAATAAATCAAGTTATAAAAAATGTAAAATCTAGCTAAACTCCTTTAAAATAAACTACAAATTGTTAACAAAACAGTAATGGGGAATTTAAAAAATTACACTTCTTTTACTAGGGATTTCTCATCCACGCATGCACTTACCTGTAACGTCATTGCAAGCTGCTCCTATCGATTGTGCCCTAAACTAGTTTACGGGATCAGCTTGAGCTATAAGAGTGTTTAGCCTCTGAGTTTAAAGTTCTGTGAGATTAACCCTAAGACATCATTGTCATTGAGTTTGATAGGTCTTGTAACAAAATATTTCTCTCTCAGTTGAGACAGTAAAATAAAACGATTAACTAAATAATTAAAATAAATAAAAATATTTAATTAGTTGTTAATTAATAATACACAACCTAGACAAACCTGATCTTAACGTTGATGTGTTTTAAATAGCCTAAAACGAGATTTTTGTATTGTTGAAATATGTTTTTATGTTTTATAAAAATTAACTTGCTTAAACAATTTATTTGATCAAATCAAATGTATTATGTCGGCTTAGTTATCAGACGTTATTGTTAGTAATTTTTTTAATAGGCCAGTATTTATATAATCAAAATGGTTAATATTTATAAAACGTTTGGGAATATCACTACTATGAAAATTGTATTTTTGTTTCTTTGTTTAGTACCATAAATATACAAATGTTTTCTTAATTTTGATTACACAATTCACTAAATCTAATAATATCAATTTTAATATTGTTTGTAGATTTTCTAGTATTAAGAAGTTAAATATATACTCTCATAAAAAACAGAACTAACCATGAATTTTAAAGGAATGGATATGTTTTATCACGATACCAAAAGTATTTTAGTATATAATAGAGATTATAATGTTTATTATATAAACATTCTCATAGCTAACAAAACCTAACCTTGCACATGACCTCGGCCTCCCCAAAAAAACACTTAAAATACTGTTTTCAAAAACGCACAATAATATTAATATTATGATTCCTTTCCTTCTCATTAAAATAAGTTTTCAAATGGTAGTTTATTTTAAAAAGCCTACCTATTCCAACTTAATCGAAGTTCTTATTTATTAACACATGGAAGGTTATGTTAGGTTATGTTAGCTTGGGAAAGATTATAATAAGTGTATTAATTACTGTTCACTACACAAGCTCTTAGAAGTGCGATATGCCGAGCAATATTCCGTGAATGAGGAGAGCTCATCTTTAGTTTTATAATATTAACAAAAACCCTAGAAACAATAAAACATGTATTTGATTTAATGAATTGTGGCTGTGTGTATTAAAAATAAGGAAACATGTTTTTTACATTATTAGACAAATAAAAACATATTTTCTTACATTATTATGATTCATGTTAAAGTAACCTCAAAATTTATTTTTCTATAAAAACAACATATATATAGATATATATTAATAAAATGAAGAGTTTGTCTGTTAAAAGAATTGGGCGCTATCTACCGCATGCAGAGAGCTTAACTTTTAAACTTTTTTTTTATTAGTCAGAACTGGACTGAAATAAATTAAATGAGTTTTTTCTTCTGTTTGTTCGAATAGTTTAGGTGTAATGCTTAGAGCAACACCAGGTAATTCTGCCAATTTAAAATAATTAATAGAGACGAAACCCGCTTAATAACAAATATGATTGAATATCACTGATATCAAAGGAAGAGATAGTCCAGGACAGGATAGAGAAGGCACGACTAAGGTGGTGAGAAGAACGAAGAAGGAAAGGGTACTCGGGAGGATGTTGGATATGGGGGCGTGTAAGCGGCCGAGAGGAAGAAGTAGGGGAGAGGAGGAGACTGGACCATGGTAGTGGAAGGAAAGGCGGCAGTGGATGAGGGTCATGTTCCAAACAGACCCAGACATTGGCTGGAAGCTGTTCATGATGATAATGATGATGAATTGTTTGTCTACTTCCCCAAACCTTCATAATAACACACCGAATCTTAAAAAGTATATAATGCGTAACCAACCCCATCAAATCATTTTTCCGGTTGGGGGTAAAGGTGTGTGAATTTTCATATACGTTTGTCTACGCGATGTTTAATTTATTCTTCTATACCTGTAATATAAGAATGATGGAGATGAAGTACATAGGAAGATTGTAAATGAAACCAATAACGAAGAGAGGTGAAGAGCAGATCCCCAGAAAGTGTGCAAGTGAGAGGAGAAGAATGAAAGTGATTAAAGAAGTCCAAAGGATAGAGGAAGATGGTGGCATTTTACCAAAATTGAACCGGCCACAGGCTGGAAACAGTTTATGATTATTTACCTGTAAAATAATATGAGAATTCAAAAAGAAGGGGAAAACTTCCTTCTCCTCCATATTTTCTTTTCCCCACCCTTGAGACTATTTATTTTTCCTCCAGAACCAGCTTAGAAACGGGGGAGAGTTAACGCTCCACCCCCTACCCTAATTTGATGTGCCTGTATGTTAAGCTTATTTGTCATTATGAAAATACAATTTTGCAAGATTTAATTAAGATTCAAGCTATTTTACTGTTGGACAAAAATAAACCATTGTTTTTGTAAATAAAATAAATTAGGGGCTTATCAGATATCATATAGTTTTTAATTAGTTATAATTATGCTCCCAAAGTTATTAATTTGCCTATTTTAAATAAAGGAGCATATCAACAACACCGTTTTAATAAACTATTCCAGGTTTGCTCTGCCATGCTTTGTTTGCTTGCTTGATATTTAACTTATGTTCTGTTAGTTTGTTTAGCTTATTGATTTATATATTTCTGCTAAATCAGTGTACCTGTAGAGCTTTTTATGTGAGCTGCATTTATCATAGATACTGTCTATTTTTACTTAGACCTACTTTTTATTTTATATATTATCTGATAACATCACACGCTTACCAGTAGAGTTTTAAAAACCTATTTGTATTAGATGATTAAAAAAATGTAGGTGGAGGTTACATAATGATGAGCTACATAAGCTGCATTTTTTATTTAGCACCACGTGTTAGTACCCGTTTGGGCTATACACTTGAGTACTAATTACGCTAATGGATTAAGAACTGGGAAGGTTGAATTTAGAGGAAGTGAATCCATATTTGCACGGATGGAAAGTGGAAAACCAATTAGGAACCCACCTTTTCCCAGTTCACCCAACCGAGATTCGAACCTTAATCTCCTCTTCCTCAGCAGTCTAGCTCAACACGAAACTATCGCTTTAGCCAACTACGCCACCAAGGTGGGTAATACATAAATAAAATTAAATGTTAACAGTAGGCATTCTGTAGTGTATGTGTGCGTACAAGCACAAACTAAACTGCTGGGGACACCTTCACTCGCCCAGATAGCTTAGAAATGGTGCGAGATATGATCTTGAAGTACCGTAGACATTAATACTTAAGATTTTAGAAACTTTTCCTGGATGGGGAAGGGAGGGACTGCTCACACAAGACACTGGCATTCCCACGGTAAAATAATCTATATGGGCAGGTGTTTATAGGTGTTTTTCTGGTGTTTAGAAATTCCTATGCATAGATAAGTGTGTCTTCTGTACGACGTCATAGAAGGAAAGAGGAGCTTAGGAAGGAGGAGGATTTAAATATTGGATGACTTGAAGGAAAGAAGGATATTCTAAGAGCTGAAGGAGGAGGCAGAGGACAGGGCACATTGGTGGTCTAAGTTAACTGACAAAAGGAATAAACCTGCCAACCCGCCTCGGCGGCGTAGTTAGCTAATGCGCTAGGTTCGTGTTGAGCTAGACTGCAGAGGACGGGGAGCTCGAGGTTTGAATCTTGCTCGGGTGAACTGGGGGTGGTTTTTCCTAAATGGTTTTTCATTCTCCCTCAACACAAATATGGGTTCACTTACTCTAAATTCAACCTTCCCAATTCCTAACCCATTAGCGTTTTCATTCTCCCTCCACACAAATATGGGTTCACTTACTCTAAATTCAACCTTCCCAATTCCTAGCCCATTAGCATAATTAGTACTTTAAGCATATAACCCAAACAGGTAGTAAGACGCAATGCTAGATAATAATAATAATAATAATAAACCTGATGTAAGACAGAACACCTAATAATAAATAAGCATCTCCAGGAGTGACTGTTCATTATTGTTTTGCCGGGGAAATTTCAACCATCCGTTATAAAGAAGATACCGCTATTCAGAGGTGTCCATTAAGAATATTTCACTGTAGTGAGACTCGGTTAGGATGGAGCTTTTAGAAAATACAAATCTATTTTCTTTTTGGAAGTCAACGTTGACAACAAACACTTTGTCTTGGATATTGTTTAGCTATTTGTGTGTTTTTTCAGCTCCTAAGCAACTTTCAGAAAAAGACACTGGAGGAATACCACCAAGCAAACCTCTAAAGCCTAACTCAACGGAAGAAGAAGAAAAAGAAGATGAAAATGATAATGAGGCTGATAAAAAACCTTACACAGTTAGACGACGAAGAGGAATGTGGATGCAAGGATTTTGCCTCTGTCCGTCTCCAATCAGATCATGCGCAACAAGTTTTGGATCTCTGAGTTTATATTTTTGCTGTTTTGGAATTGTTTCATTTCTTAAGTCTGTATAAATTACTGTAGTGTAGTTTTATATTGCAACAAAAGATAAATTCAAAGTATATAGCTACAAAAGCTATAAAAAAATTATACCTTAGCGTTTTCTTTATAAAAAATCATATAAGTTAAAAAAAAGTTTACAGTGATATTTTGTGTTGAAGTTTTATATTTTGTGTGTTGTTTGAAAATAAAAATATTTTAGTTCATATAACTTGCATTTAATAAGCAATATGGTTACGTTTAAGTTAAAGGAAATTAATAATCTATTATATGATGTATTAATGAGTTTTATTTATAGAAAGCCCATACTTGTAAGATGTGAAGATCTGGTTTTTTGGTGGAATGGTCTGATCTATCGCTCTTAAATAAGACCAGACTGCCAAATGCCTGGCAGATTGGGGTTCAAATCCTGGTCGAGTATACTGAGGGTAGATTTCCTTAAATGGTTTCCACTCGCTCTCCACACAAATGTGGGTACACATCCTCTTAATTTAACCTTCTTCATCCTTAAAACATTAGTTTAACTAATATACATGCTTATAACACGAACAGATAGTTATATGTGCTGATGGTGACCTGGTGGTCTAGGGATAAGGTGTCAGACTTCTATGCTGGCGGCCGGGGTTCAATCCTCGGTCCCAGCACAGATTTATCTGATCACCAAACCCTTCCTTCACCTCTGACAAGACATCTTGTGAATGTGAGGAATACCAGACCTCCGCCGTGGTTCGGATTCCACGTTAAACTATAGGTCCTCCATTTCATCTCGCAATCACCCTACCACTACACATTAGCGTAAGTGCGTATAACCCGAACGGGTAGTAAGACGTAGGTGCTAATAATAATAATAATATATGTGCTGATAAATAAAAAGATACAAAATACAAGGGGGAAAAAACTATTAAAAACTTAAACAGCTAATAAATGAAAAGTATAAAAGTTACACAAGCAATAATAATTGTAAGTTTGATCTTAGTTACAGTTAATATCATTGGATTTTTGTTCTTAAGACAATGACCAATCACCTCTAAAATTTAGGTTTCAATGCCAGTGGGGTGAAAATGTATATTATGAGAGTGGGACCCTAGGTCAGGTGTCGACCTTCCTTTTTTTTTATATCACAGCCCTTAAAGGCTTTAAAAAAATTGGTAGGTCGGATTAAAAAAAGATATCAAGCAAAAGATTAAAACTTTATATTTTTATCTTGGTTATTGGTATATTTTTATAAATACAATAATAGTTTGTTTGCTAGATGTCATGTGATCCAGATAAAAGCTATCAGTCGGCCAAATCCTGCCTGTGGGCTGTAGGTTGCGACTGCTTCCCTAGACCATATAACTACTAAAGCAGGTCACGAGAAGTTAACATAGCAACTTAGTTAAACTGTTAACTTATTGTAGTTGCATTCTTTTCCCACCGTTTCTTAATTGATGATTTTTGAATTTTTGTGGGGGAAAAAAAGGCATTTGACATTAACAGGGTTAAGCATTAACATTTATGAAAAATTGCTATGTAAAGTTGGTAGTGTTTAGATAAAGGACCCTCATTCAAGAGCATGTTGAAGAAAGCATTGTGATTCAAACAAACTTAAACATTTTCTATAATCATCAACTGTTTCTATCCTGTGGCCGAATCAGTTAGTAAAATTCCTCCATCTTCCTTTATCCTTCCACTACTCTTCCTCTCTCACTTGCACTCTATGTTAACTGCTATTCCCATCCTCTTCTTGGTGTCCCCACATACTTCGTCTCCATCGTTCTCTTTGGTATTCCTCTCCTGTCCTTCCTCATCACATGACTATGCTGTCTCGGACTAGTTTCGCTACCGACACAACCCTGAGCACTAGATCCCGATAGTGAGTAAGTCTGCTACATATGAGCTTTCAATTTCATGTTCATTAATAGGATGTGTGACTTTTATTAATTTCTGATTGATCTTTTTTTTTTTTTTAAAAACACCCTCTAAAAATAATGGGTACAACACCTGAGCCTATACTTCAGTTTTCCTTTATTTCCCAAAGATAAGGAGCCTTTCAATCCTTAAAAATACTTCGAATAGGCCTACTTAAGGATTTTCAAAGATTTGAATCAGATTTGAGATTAAATAAGTATTTTTAGGGGTGTGCGAGAACTTGATCTTTACAAAACTCAAAAAAATTTAGTATTCTGTATTTATTTATTTTTTACAAAAATTCATCCTTTAGTCAATTTTTATTCAATTTTATAATACTATTTCATAGCAAATAAAGTCCCTCATTTTACCTTATGTCTAACTAAAAAAAAATTACAATTATATTTAATATATTTAAAAATCCAGACCCGCCTCAGTGGCGTAGTTAGCCAATTCGCTAGTTTCGTGTTGAGCTAGATTGCCGAGGACGGAGAGATCGAGGTTCGAATCTCACTCTGGTGAACTGAGGGTGGTTTTTCCTAAATAGTTTTCCATTCTTCCTCCACACAAATGTAGGTTCACTTCCTCTATATTCAACCTTCCCAATTCCTAGCCCATTAGCGTAATTAGTACTTAGACGTGTAACCCAAACGAGTAGTAAGACACGGTGCTAAATAAATAAATTTAAAAATCTGAATTTGTGTGATTATAATTTTTTTCACAAAAAAAAATTGTTCTTTAAGATCTATGTTTGTATTAAATGTATCAAAGTACCTCTTACAGAAATTTAACTTGAAATATTTTCTATACTACTCAAACTAGGGGGNGGGGGGGGGGGGGGGGGGAACTCTTGTTTTCATTGAAACTTGATTTTAGGTGAAAAATCCCTACTCGCAAACTCCTACTTGGTTTTTATTTTATTTTTAAATTTAGGGTTGGCATGTGTTTTAGAGCTCGGACACTACTGTTGTGCCCAACATAATTTTAGTACAGTAGAATCTCAATAATCCGACTTAAACAGGACCGACAGCTGTTTGGGTTACCGAAATGTCGGATAATATGGAAACAGGTGAAGGAGGAGGGGGAAGGGCAGAGGAACAAATCAAAATTAATGTTAATAGAAGTGCAGACTAGGTATGAATTAGGGTTTGTGAGTAATTAATCTCTCTAATTAAGGCTCGAAGTTTTTCTTCAACTGAAAGAAACAATCTTTTTCAGTTGCCATATTTCTCACACAGTAAAATTACATTAATGGGAAAATTCAAAACTCAATGAGAGTATGAACGAGTACAGTGTAAGTAAACATTCGCTAAGGCGGGCGAACAGGGCCACAGCCACGGAGGTACGTGACTCACTGACTAACAAATAAACGATGGTAGTAAATGGTAAATTGCACGTCATGAGGATATGTCGGATAACCGAAGTTAGGATCCTCAAGACTCTACTGTACAACCTTAACTACTCTCCCTATAATTTATCACTTAATTGTATGTCTGAATGTATTATCATAATAAAGGTCAACATTAAGTTACTATTACTATTTTATTTTCTTTACCAACTTTAGTTATTAACCCTTCTAATGCCATGCATAAACCACATTCATGTGTGAAAAGTGCAGGCCTGTTTAAGGTTTTATTTGCTATTCCATGGGTTTTTCATTTATTTATTTTTGCAAGGTTGCACAAGGGAAATTGATACACTTTAAAATATGAAGTGATTTTGCAGATTCTTCTGGGTGTACTTCCTCTATATTACAGGAGAATTCTCTTGTTCTAGTGAAATAATATACTCCTACCCTATCTATTGAGTAATATTAGAACTAGCGCAACTCTGGAAAGATGATCAGATTGGCTCATGGCCCTTTTAACTATAGAAGGTAGAGCTGATCAGATTGTCTCATGGCCCTTGTAACTATACAAGGTAGAGCTGATCAAATTGGCTCAAGGCCTTTGTAACTATAGAAGGTAGAGCTGATCAGATCGGCTTAGGGCACTTTTAACTATAGAAGGTAGAGCTGATCTGATTGTCTCATGGCCCTTGTAACTATACAAGGTAGAGCTGATCAGATTGGCTCATAGTCCTTGTAACTATAGAAGGTAGAGCTGATCAGATTGGCTCATAGTCCTTGTAACTATAGAAGGTAGAGCTGATCAGATCGGCTCATGGTCCTTGTAACTATAGAAGGTAGAGCTGATCTGATTGGTTCAAGGCACTTTTAACGGAATAAGGTAGAGCTGATCAGATCGGCTTAGGGCACTTTTAACGGAAGAAGGTAGAGCTGATCAGATGGGCTCAAGGCACTTTTAACAGAAGAAGGTAGAGCTGATCTGATTGGTTCAAGGCACTTTTAACGGAAGAAGGTAGAGCTGATCAGATTGGCTCATGGTCCTTGTAACTATAGAAGGTAGAGCTGATCTGATTGGTTCAAGGCACTTTTAACAGAAGAAGGTAGAGCTGATCTAATTGGTTCAAGGCACTTTAAACAGAAGAAGGTAGAGCTGATCTGATTGGTTCAAGGCACTTTTAACGGAAGAAGGTAGAGCTGATCAGATTGGCTCATGGTCCTTGTAACTATAGAAGTTAGAGCTGATCTGATTGGCTCATGGCAATAAGATGTTAACATTAGAAGGTAAGGTGATAACATAGTAAATCAATCATGTTATGTTTAGTATATTTTCGAAGAATCATGGGATTTATGAGTAAAACAGTGGATTTGACTTACATATAGTTTGTTTATTCTTAATTTAAAAGTAAATAATAAATAACATTCACATGAATCTAGTCAAAATGTGCTAGAGTAAAATCTTAATTTCTAAATAGTGATTGATGTAGTAAAGACACTAACCTGCAAACAATATTTAGAGCTGAGATCTCTCTTGTGGTTTGGAGAAGAAATAAAAGCCGCCCTATTGGTGTGTTACAACAAATTTATTTCTATAGTAATTAGTCCAGTGTTTTTATTTCTAATAATACAATTTTTGTTTTAATTATCTGGTGAAGAAAACCTATATCAGTTGCATCACATGTATATTTAATCAAATGAATCCCCTTTGAAAAATTATGCCGACTCAAAAACTACACACAAAAAATTGTTCATTGCCATTCATAAAAAGAAGTTTTAGTATTAAATTATTTCATGTATAGTGGTATATTTTTTTTATGAATATATCTATAAACTAGAAAGCAAAAGCCTTGCAATATGCATCTACTACTGATTCATGTTACCCTCTATAATAAGCTTTCTACGGACATTAGAATAAACAACACTACAACTAATAAAACTCCATAGAGCAAGCCTACAATCAAGTTATACCGACCGAGTGGCCGTCTCTCTTAGTGATAATAGCGCCAACATTTTGAAGATAGAGGGTGTCATATGGTCAGCACGACAAAAACTCCGGCCACTAATCTCAGATTTCTGGACTAGACTTGTTTATTCGCGTGGTTCCTCATTTGTCCCCACGAAGCTGAGTTTGACCCCGTTCCAGACCCTTAGCTTCACAGAAAATTTCTGGAAGAGATGGGGATCGAATCTGGGATCTCTGACCAATAGACCACAGAGGCAATCACATTACAACTAATTCGAAGAAAACCAGCTTTGGTGGCCGCAGGGTCCAACGCGCTAACCTCGTGTTGGACTAGGCTGCCAAAGACAGGGAGATCAGAGTTCGATCCCGGTCGGGTGCAATGAAGGTGGTTTTCCACTCTCTCTCCACATAAATGTGGGTGCATTTCCTCTAAATTAAGCTATATATATAAAGGGCGAAGCTTGGGGGGGGGATGAATGATTTTATTTATGTAAATGAGCCATAGCTTGATTATAATCAAAAAGATTGAAAAATTACACCTGGACACTACTATTGAACCTGGAACCTTTGGTTTAGAACGCTGATCCTATACCACCGAGGTATTCAGGAATTGTTCCGTTCACTCATATGATGGTATTCACACGTCCATCACAGACTTTGCCATAAAATATGAGTGAAGAATTACTCTGGGCACGAGACAATCCCTGGATGGCTCAATGGTAGAACATTGGCACGTTAAATCAAAGGTCAATGGTTCGAATCCTCATTTCCATGTGTCATTTTCCAATCGATTAAATTTAAATAATATTGGTTATATTCTCTTTACAGGAATCACATAAAAAAGAGATAGTTTTTTAACCATGACTTTTTGTACATGTAAAATTACAAATTTGAAAGAATGTAAGTAACTTGAGTATAAATAAGCGCCTGATGTCTGAGAAATATTTGAAAATGTTGTAAAATAATTAAGAATGAGCCCTTTGAATCATTGAATCCTTAAAGATTGTCAAGATTTGAGGACTCAAAAACATTTTATATCTTATTCGAGATTTGAATAAACGAATTTAAAAAATGCTCATTTAAAAAAAATGTTTAAATCCGATTAATTAATTTAGAGCAATTATGATACTAATAGCCCTAATGATTTAATCTAGACCATTAATAATTCTAGAGCAATCACAACAACAAGACCACTGGCCATTAACTTACCACTTACCTGAACAAAATCATAATTTAAGAAAAAATAAGGATGCTAATGGGTTAGTTAAACACTTTTGTTTACCATATTTATTCAAGATTCAGATTTGAATCCGAGGTTTGAAGATAAAATACAGGTTCAAATTTGGCAAAATTTGTATTTCGAGTTGTTTTAAAAAAAATGATGTAATTTAAGTAATAGGCACTTGATTAAACTATGAAAAGATGGATGGCTTGGTTAAACCTCGATAATAAAAAGTATTAAGTCCAACAAATAGCTCTGACTATGAAATTTCTTGTGATTATTATTTATTATTAATCCTAACCTGAAGTAAACAAACATTTCCATATCAATACGTGATTGGTGGAACACCAGTGCAATATTTTTAATAGGCGCAACCATGTATAGTCAGTACCATAACAAAGTAGTTAACTACGAATTTTTTATATTTTTTAATGCCTCTTTAACCAAACTCGGGTCAGACTCAGTAACTGACATAAATAGACGGGAAGCACCCATCACTCACAACCGTCACTTAACGCTGCCGAGATGAACTGTCGCTGACTTGACATTAACATGCGATAAGGACTGTACCATGAGGCCCCTTAACACTGAGTCGGTGACCTGGCGGTCTAGGGGTAAGGTGTCAGACTTCTATGCTGGCGGCCGGGGTTCAATCCTCAGTCCCGGCACAGATTTTTCTGATTACCAAACCCTTCCTTCACCTCTGACAAGANTTCGGATCCCACGTTAAACTGTAGGTCCTCCATTTCATCTCACAATCACCCTACCATTACACATTAGCGTAAGTGCGTATAACCCGAACGGGTAGTAAGACGCGGTGCTAATAATAATAATAATAATAATAATAATAATAATAATAATAATAATAATATCAGTACACGAGAATTTCTATAAGCGAGAGCGAAAGGGACAAACAATTTTGCGGAGAGAGGTATTTACACACACCTTCCCAAATTCTTTTACAAGCCATAATCGACATGGGCACGCCAGCCTTACTTCCCCTCCGAAGGAAGTTGTGCTACGGATTTTTATCGCTAAAGAAAAATCGGTCCAGTCCTGTTGGTTTTGAACCCACGAACATCGTGTCCTAAGGCGTGCACTTTACATCAAGACCACCGAGGTCGACCTGATGACTAGAGAAAAAAACTAAAATCACTAAATGTGTTAAGTGCCAGTAATTGATGTTATTACTTACTTGCACAAAGTCCCGTGTACAGGGGGTGTTTACAAGTTGTATCATCCGGACATTCCGAACAAGGGTCGCCGACCTTGTACAGGGGCATCCCGATAATATTGCCGCCTGGGCCGTAGTTGCAAACCAATCGGGTAACCAACGTGTTGTCTTTTTCCTCGAAAACCACCCTACCGCATCCGACCAGGTAGCTATCCGCCCAAACAAGCTGGGTGTAGTGGCTTATTCTCTCACCCGGCTTTACCTGTCTAAAAGAACATAAAACATCGATATTTTGTCAAGTTGTTAGTAAGGTTTCATAAATATATTTCGAGCTAAGTAGATGATAAACCTGTGAAAAGCATTGAAATTTCGACTAAGAACCCAAATCTAACTGAGGATCGAATATCAAGTCCCACATACAAATCCTGGAAAAAATTATTAAAAAAATAGAAAATAGTAATTTAATGTTAACACTTTTTGTTATGATGTAATCCGTTAAATATTTAATACAATCAGTTTGGCATTAAATTAATAGTATGGGGTCTGGTTGTTGTTGGAGATGAACCACCAATAAGCAGGAATAGAACTCTAAAACAAATTCCAACCCAAAATTTAGAAGGATTTTTTTTTTATCTCGGATTCGATATTTTATCAAACTTTGAATATCCTTATGGATTTGAGGGTTTCAATGATTTAAGGGTTCAATCCTAAATTTAAAATACAATTATATCCAAGATTCATATTCGTCTGAATATGATATGAAATTTGAATCATAAAGGTCAAACTTAACAATAAATTCAACTTTTTGTAAAAACCTAACATAGATTCATAGCTGAAATTTAACTGACAATTTATTCACAGCATTTTAGATAAGTCACATGGTTGTATTTTATATTAAAACATTTCAATACCTATAAAAAATTAAATTCAAATTAATTTTTTTTTTATTTCCAAAGCCTTATATTTTATTCAGAATCAATTAGAGTTGGCAATCACGCAAATATTTGGATTCTGTTATAAAATGAAAAAGCCTTGCTGCATAGAGGCTCGGCTGATAAATTCCCAAAGTGTGAGATATTGGATTACTAAGCTAGAAATAAGTTTGGAGGGAAAAGGACCGCAAGGGGAATGGGAGGAGAACAGATAACGGCAAGTGTGTGAGTGAGAGGAGAAGATTGGACAAGATCAAGGGAGGAATGATGGTGGAAGGACATAGGGATATGGCCCTTAGAAATAACACTTAAGGCACTTTGTGTGAATACATTGCTCTACCAAGTTTGTTGATCTTTGTTAAATTATTTATAGTGACTGTATCCACATTTAACAACCATTTCTCATCCCCCCCCCCCCTGTAGTACTCGTTATCCCCATCCATCATTAGATTCTTACCCGATTACCTAGAGTTACCCTATTATTGAGAGTTACCCCATTACATTATCTAGAGTTAAAAATCTTATAAGGAAAAGAAAAATCACCTATTTTCACACTCAGTCGAGATTTAAACCCCAACAAAAACTGCAGTACGCCTGACCGAGATTCAAACTCCGATCTCCTTGTCCTTTGCAGTCTAACGAAAGTGACGCCTTAGACTATGCAGTCACCAAAACAAAGGATTTAAAAGTTTGAAATAAATGATGTAGTAATTTTTTAATTAGTTTTTTTAAAACTCTAAAAATTAAACACACAAATACAAATGTGAGATTTATTGAATCAATTCATTGGGGTTTCTATTTCTAAGTTTAGGTCCACTTTAGCTTGGTTAAAAATAACGCAATTCACTGGGTTATATTTGGTAGAAGGTCCCGGAGAGGAGGATAAAACATACAAAAAAAAAAGGAATAAACACAATATGGCTTTTTTACAATGAAAATGTAGAGCACAGTTCACACTTTACACTGCTGCCACTGGACAAAGAGGTAATTGCTACCTCGTGAAGAAAATCTATCGTTTCCACTCAAATCCCCTGATCTAGATTAAATTCTATCAGAGCTCATCAGGAGGGAGTGGAGAAATGCGCAACGCAACCTACTAAAAGAGGAAACCACAAAGGAAATTGGTAAATAATGATAGGACATTTAGATAAGAACACGTTGAAGGAACGAATAACACAAAGGAGAAACACAGGAAATGGACATTGGATGCAAAAATGTGCTATGTATCTTTAAAGGTGAATCTATTTTCGCTTTTTGAGGTATATTTTGTTGTATTTTGAAGAAGGTAGAGGAAAGAGTGATAAAAACATATAAAAGGGAAAGTGAAAATAGGTTTTCATTAAAGAGATATATCATATGTTCAAATTCACCCGGTTAGTGTTTCCCTTACTGACGCACAGAAATTATTTAAGAAGGTATGTGGCATTTCACCGAGAACGATGCCTTAGACCATACAACCAAAAAAAAAAAAGAGGGTTTATTTTAATTGTTTAAAAGCTAAAATGTAATATTGGTTCGTTCTCTCACCCTAGATATTTATTCACCCACTCATTGTTGAAATTGCTCACTTCACCAATGAACCACGATTCCACTAGTCCAACGGGATCTGGGAGAGACGCATCACTTTGACTCACGGCAGCGATATTCTGGCCGACAGCAAACCTCTCTTTCAAGAGATCCAAAATAACATAGAAATTAGATATCAAGCTTAATGTACCAATCAATAATTAAAAATATATTTTTCATATGGGACTGTCCATAAATCAAGTTCGCATATCAGGCGGGGGAGGGAAGGGTAGTACTCGACGTGACGAGGAAGGAGGGGGGGCAAAGCAGATAATGAGTTTCGCCACATTGAAGTTACACGTAAATGTTTTGAAATTAACCCTACTGCGTACATGTATTAACAAATAACAAATAACTCATCGACCTCGATCGTCGAGATCGGCCAACATGTATGAACATATTTTAATAAAAGGGTCATTTAGGCTCGCCACTTAAAAAATAATATTTATAAATATGGGGAGAGAGGGGGTGATATTGTAACATAATATTAGAAGTGGGTTCACAAAGTTGTGACAATGTGTGACAAGGGATATGTGGGGGTAAAAAAACAAAAAAAAAATAGTGTGACGTGGTTTATGGACAGCTTCCGTGTGAAAACAAATGTTTACTACCCGTTAAGGTTACACGCTTATGTACTAATTACGCTAATTTACTAAGGATTAGGAAGGTTAAATTTAGAGTAAGTATACTTACATTTACGTGTGGAATGAGAATTGATAAACATGTAGGAAAAACCACGCGCAGTACACCCAAGCAGGATCGAACCCTAATCCCCCCTATCTTCGGCAGTCTAGTCTATTTTAAGAGTAGCGACAGACTATGCTGCCAACAAATCGGGTCATCTTAACCATATTTACCTCTAGGAATTATTGGAAGTCATAGGACGGCTGTTTAGCTTTCAATGACATTTCCTAGACCGAGGACAATGACTCCCGTTCTGTGAGAATGTAGTTTTTAGAAATGGAGGAATGGTGTCTGTGAATTACTCAAAGTTCATCCAGACAGACAGACATAGTGCGTAATAAATCAGTTGTTTATTGAACTGCATTCTAGGATGGTCTATTTATATATAGTTTATTCAATGTGAATATGGTATTTTACTCATAAACATATCATGTACACTTTGTTTACTCTAGAAAGCAGCATTCTTTCCTTAACAAACTACACTATGGCCCTATCTTATAAGCGAACCAATTTTGACTCCTCATGTTTAAATGAGTGATTTAACATTTTTATGACACCTAACACACATATTATAAACAACTTACACATAATTTAACATTCAAAAGAGCCACCATGTATTATATCCATCATACCACTAATGGTCCTAATATCCATTAGTCGGTTATTTAATATGATAATTTTGTAATTTACTTGTACCCATCCAACTATGGAAATGCAAAAATAATCGACTATGAAAAAAAAAAAAGTTCACTCATAATGAAGGATTTTTTTTAATACCATGTCCTACTACCTGTTCAAGTTATACGCATATGGTAATTATTAGTTTAATGGGGGATGAATGAGGAAGGAAAAATTTTAGAAGTAATTTATCAGCATTTGCGTGAAAGTAGATGGGGGAACCATTTAGGAAAAAAACACCCTCAATACACCCAACCGGGATTCAACCCCCAATCTCCCTGTCATCGGCAGTCTGACAGTATAACACGAGAGTGACGCCTTACAACAGCTTAAATTTAGTCGCAGAATCTTGATAAAACATAACAGAACTCCTTAAATATTTTTAACATGGCACATAAAAAAAATCTTGGTTCAAGGTCAACTACCTTAAAATTGAAAGCTACAATTTTCTAAAGGGTAGGAAATAACAATATTTGTTCCCTTTAATGTCCCATAATGATTATTTTTTTCACGTTCTTATCTCCGGTTTATTGTTGACAGTAATTGTATTCGCATATCTGGAACCGCATCAAGACTGTTACGATATCAAGTTTTGGTTCCAAGAGTAAAGCGAGAATCCAGTTTCATACAAGTGTGTGCTTGCTGGTGAATACCAGTAGTACTCTGGTTGCCTGCTGCGACAACTCGAGCTATTCTTCACGGGAATCGCCCCTCGAATGTGTGAACAACTGCACCACTAAGGAGGGCGGTTTCTCCGAAGGTTCTGGACCACAATTACAAGTGCATTTTAGTACACAAACTGTGCAGTAAAAGCAACTGACCCGAATATTGTCTCGTCCGTCTGATATAACGTACTTACTGCCCC
>CABFOW010003919.1:22864-48827 GCA_902141385.1 Timema californicum
CCCCCCCTGAGTTCCTTCATGTAAGCCTATGGTTGTCAGGATGGGTTGCGGCCGAGGTCAGGGGAAGTGACTGGATTCTGATTGTGTGGGTTCGTAATTGCTTGGTTTTTTATTGTACTACTATGTCTAACAAAATGGGATGTTGATAAGAAATCGTTAAGAATATAGAAAAACTTAATGAGTTTACTTAGAAGCTCGTGACAGAACGAAGTACGCTAGGAATGCTTAACCACTGTCCTGATTGACCTATAGGTGAATCTACGAGGTTGATGTACCCCGGTGCCCTGGGGTCGACGGTTGCCCTCCTATACAGGTCCAGCGTCCTAACCCACGTAGCTCTAAAACGGGCAGAGTGACCCCCTAGACTCGATGGTGAATATTCAGCCCTGTTAGCTGGGATACACCACTTTATATTCTACCTTCCGGCCTTGTTTACCGTGAGAAATGCTGACTCTCTGTTTATGTTGTCAGCGTATATGTTCTATTTGTTTACTAGCTAATAATAACACCTTGCAATACTCGTTTTGTCATTCACAATACACAATAACACCTTGCAATACTCGTTTTGTCATTCACAATACACAAATAACACCTTGCTATACTCGTTTTGTCATTCACAATACACAATAACACATTGCAACACTCGTTTTGTCATTCACAATACACAATAACACCTTGCAACACTCGTTTTGTCATTCACAATACACAATAACACCTTGCAATACTCGTTTTGTCATTCACAATACACAATAACACCTTGCAACACTCGTTTTGTCATTCACAATACACAATAACGCCTTGCAACACTCGTTTTGTCATTCACAATACACAATAACACCTTGTAATACTCGTTTTGTCATTCACAATACACAATAACACCTTGCAATACTCGTTTTGTCATTCACAATACACAATAACACCTTGCAATACTCGTTTTGTCATTCACAATACACAATAACACCTTGCAATACTCGTTTTGTCATTCAAAATCCTGGACAAAACAATATTAAACCAAACACGCCTCAATTTAGGCTGTATCGATTACACTAAAATATTTTTAACTTATTAAGTGTAAAATAACTTCAAACTCTTTTTTTTTAAAAGAAACCCTTAATTTTACCTCGCCGCAGAACCCCAATTGGGAAATGCTTCCTTAGACCTGTCTAGTACTTAAGCGAGTAAGATATTAAATAAATGTCACATTGACGTCAGGGGTGGACTGGGATTTGATGTGGGCCACCACAACTACTTGAAACTAAAATTAAGCTATTCTTTTTATTCAACTTTAATCAAAATTTCCAGTGACCAAGTCAGGGGGGTGCACATAATACTTTTTTTTTTGGGTGAAAGTGTATGCATTTTCTTTTTGTGACGGCATTAGATGTGATACAACCTTGTTTGTCGTTTCTTTGGTGTTGTTTTACAAACAATTTCTTAATTCAAACATATTAGCATTTTTGTTTAGCAGCTTTTTAATATACACAAGTAATGGGCATGGAAGGGGGGAATCATTTTACAAACTTAAATATTTCAAAAATATACTCCCAGCAATAGTCTTACAATTTATAAGAATTTTTGTTCATATCAGTAGAGAGTAGAAGATGATGTTTTAAGTTGATTGAATAACAACGTGATCATCCATAATGTCGCTGAAATGGCTTCAGGATTCAATTAACAGCAAAAAAAAAAGATACTTTACCTCACCACTTGAGCTTACACTGAAAAGTAGCCTCAGTGGTATGGGCTGTCATATTAGTGTTCCTGGACAGCTCAGAGCCCGTCAGTCCACTCCTGATGACCATCAAGTTTTTTTTCTAATCACCACGTCTTACTAACTATTCAGGCTATACACTTATGGACTGATTAGGCTAATGGATAAGAACGAGGAAGGTTGAATTTAGAGAAATTGTACCTACATTTTAATGGGGACACATAGAGTGAGAAAACCATTTAAGGGCAAACCAACCCCAGTGAACCCGACCGGGACAAAACCATGATATCCCCGTCAAAACCAGTCTAGTCTATAGCAATAGTGACACCTTAGACCATGTGGCCACCGAAGCGAGTGCCGTTAAGTACCGTACCCAAGAAAGCTCTTTCCATTATCGTTGATGAGGACGAACATAAATTATGTACCAGTAAAACTTGTATTACGCCTAATGTCAAATACAGGTGAATTTTAACCAAGAGTTTGGCTATTTTTTTTATGATACTTGTAATAAAGCCAATTTGAGCATAAGTTCATATCTGGAAATAAACCTACTTGAAAGTGGTTGCATATCTTTATGACTAAAATGATTTGTAAAAACTAACCCGAGTCTCTGCAGTCGTCGTGCGGCTTGTCAGTTTTATAATGCTGGCACTGATCCGCCCATCGGGTGGCGATGATCTCAAGCTCTTCATCCCATGACTGGAAATAAAAATATCAGGTGTACAGATGATAGTTTCTAGTTTATTCACCCTGTTTAGTGTCATCTTTGCAATAATATGTCCCTTCAAAAAAAAAAATATATATATATATATATATATAAATTGTTTAGCAACGCATGCTACTACTCATTAAGGTTATACACATACAGCATATTATTTTATTATTATTATTATTATTACTATTAGCACCGTGTCTTACTACCCGTTCAGGTTATACGCACTTACGCTAATGTGTAATGGTAGGGTGATTGTGAGATGAAATGGAGGACCTACAGTTTAACGTGGGATCCGAACCACGGTGGAGGCCTGGCATTCCTCACATTCACAAGATGTCTTGTCAGAGGTGAAGGAAGGGTTTGGTAATCAGATAAATCTGTGCCGGGACCGAGGATTGAACCCCGGCCGCCAGCATAGAAGTCTGACACCTTACCCCTATACCACCAGGTCACCGCATATTATTTTAATGTTTTAACAATGAGTAAATACAAATTAGAGGAAATGTACCCCCATTTGTGTGTGGAGAAAGAGAGAGAGTGAAAAGACTTTTTTTTTTAAACTTGGTGTAGCCAAACGGAATTCAAACCCTGATCTCCCCTTAATTGGCAGTCCATTCTAGCACCCAAGTGACGCTTTAGACCAGGGTTCACAAAACCAGGGGCCGCGGGTTGGATCCAACATTTCTGACATGTCTTCAATGTTTTTATCTCACCATCCTCGCCATATACACACACGTAAAAAAAGGATTAATCAATTTTAGTATGCACATAATTTTTAGTAAAAAAAACTTAAATCTATTTCAAACTATTCTTTATCACTTTAAATAATTGCTTGTGGGAATTTTTATTTCCATAGTTTAATAAATACCAATTCGATTATTTCGATAACCCACATGAACATCCAGGTAAAGATAAGATTCTAAAATATTTTAAATTTACAATAATGAGTTTCAATACCTAGCATCAGACAGCTACTAAGAAGTTATATTGGTGGACATGTGGATTAAACCACAGTCACTTATGGTCTTCTTTGGCAACGTCAGGGAGGCCGTGGTTCAAATCTCAGCTGGATGTACGAAGGGGGTTTGTTTCCTATATGGTTTCCCACATTCCCATAGCTCAAATGCAGTAACATTTCCTATAAATTGTATCTTCCTCATCCCTTACCGACTAGTGTGATTAAAATGTGTGTAATCCAAACGGGAAGTCAGACAAGTTGCAAAAAAAAAAAATGTATGGAATGTATTTAAGCTAACATTATTTTTATAGGCTGTGGCCCGCAACACAACCCGAGTTTGTGAAATTGAAACAGAGATCACTACCATCGACATCGGTGGTCTCCGAGTAAAGTGCTCGCCTCTGGACCTGAGGTTCGTGGGTTCAAACATAGCTGGGGTCGACAGATTTTTCTTGAACAATAAAAATTCATAGCACAACTTCCTTCGATTGGTCCCATGTCACTTGTGGACATTTTTAAGAACCTTGAAAGGTATGCAAAAATATCTTTTCCAGCAAAATTGGTAGATTCTTTCGTTCTCTCTCATAGAAATTCTCGTGTGCTGATATAATCGGTCGGTTCAGAAAGTACACAATGAATACCTTAAATAAATAAATTAATAATAAAATAATGAAATCAATGCCTTAGACCATTCGAACGTTGAAGCAATTTATTAATAATTAATGTTAACATTATAAACCTGTGTAGGAATTACATTTTGACTTTGGGAAATTTTCAGGTAGTAAATTACAATTTCCCGCAGGAACGGTATGCGTAATGGGAAGACCTAAAACTAATTTTTTTTTAGTCTTAATTTATTTTTCAGATTTATAATTTTAGTCTAAGCTTAGCTTCCCCATTCATCCCAATAAAAGATTTAAATGATTTTATAGTTTCTGTGAAGTTAAATGTGGGGGCCAAACATATTTTTGATCATTCAGGAAAAGAGACAAACACTTTGAAAGGAGAATAAGGGCGTGGAGGCTAAATATTTAAGATAAAAAAGAGCCGTACTTAAGAAAGGCAAGAAGCTTAATGCCCAAAGATGGGTCGCAAAGTGTAGAGATGGAATGGGAAACGTTTGATAACAGTTCGGAGGGAGCTGCAGGGGAGGTATGTGGGAGGACGAGTATTAAGAGAAAGGGGAAGGAGACACCCTGGTGGAACGGCAGGGGGAAGGAGGCAGTAGAGGAGAAGAATAAAGCATTCAGAAGGGGTTTTAAAAATATTAATGAGGAAACAGAGTAAGAATATGAGGATAAGAAAAAAAAAAGAACCAAGTGAGAGGTACAGAAAGCCAGCAAGGATTGGATGCAAAAATTGATAGAAATGATTAAACGAGACGTGGACGGAAGTAAGAAGGTACTATAAAACCAGGTAAAAACAGGAGGAGAGGAAGAAAAGGAACTATGGATGGGATATTTTTAGAAGATGTTCAATCTGGAAGAGGAAAAGGATGAGAGTTAAACATAGCAGAAGAAGAGGAAAGGAGTTCTACATAGAAAGAGGTGAAGGACACATTAAAGAGGATGAAAAAATGAAAAGCACCAGCTGTGGACAATCCAACTTTAAGGCACGGTTGTTAAAATGTGCATCTTCACGCTTTTGTATGTGGTGGAGTTAAGTTTTCCCTTTAGCCAAGTTGTAATTACTATATTGACATTGCAAGTTTCTACAGATGAACTTCCTGTGCTTATATTCAAAAATTTTGTCATAAAAGCTTCAGTAACTTTTTTTAAACTTTTCCTCAGGATATTTCTTCTCTGATAAACTTTTTTTTTAAAATGGGAGTTTCACCGAGAATAGTCAAACTCTAGTTCAGCTCACTTAAGTCCTCTTCTTTTTGTGGAGTTGACATTTCAATTATTTCTGTACCACTATTGTCATCCTCATTCTCTGAGGATTGTGAGGCTACTTCCTCTTCATCCATTTTAGGTAATTTAAGAACGACCTTCCGACAAATCTTATCTCTAGTAGAGAGGATTTAATGAGAAGAGGACAACAAGGAAAGTTGTTTTACAGGTGCGTAAGAGACCTGCCATGGAGAAGAGAAGTACCCTTGAAGTGTAAGTGTTGTACAAGGCGTACTTTGTACTTATTGTCACATATGTAATGTATATAGTGAATGTAAGAAAGACTAGGAAAGTGGAGGCCAAGAGAATGAAGTTTGTGAGGAGCATGTTAGATGTCACAAAGAGAACATGAGATAATAGAGGAAGCAAGACAGAGATGGTATGGACATGTAATGAGGACGGAAAAGGAGAAGATACCAAAGAGAATGATGAAGATGAAGTATGTATGAAAAAGACCGCAAGGGAAGCCAAGAAAGAGATGGGAGTAGCAGATAACACAAAGTGTGCAAGTGAAAGTAAAAGAATGGATGCAATTAAATGAGGAAGATGGTGGAAGGATAGAGGAAGCCGGGGTCAATTTACTATATTCACCCGAACGCAGCCAGTAAACAATTAACTATGATGATGATGATGATTATCTTTCTACATGCCCCCGTGGGTGAGCTTACCATCAACCTCATGTTTTTTGCACTGGGTTGAGGCCCCGGGTCCCCCTCCGTAGCAATTCCCTGAGCCACATTGTTCCTCAACTCGTTATGGATGTCCACCAGCTTCTTCTTCTCCGCAAAGGTCAGGGGATATTTGTGTACAGGATAAGGATCACATCCCTTACCTGGCCCTGGTTTCTGGAACAAAAATTGACCTCGCGTTTTCGATTGAAGTTTTTGATTAAGGTGCGGCGGAAGGGAGCGTGAGTAATTTTACAGTTTTTAGAGCATTACATTTTTTTTTTTTGCCAAAATAAATAAAATATTTCTCCAGTAGTAACATAGAGTTTAGTTTTCTGCACATGCTAATATCAACAGATCTTGAATATTTGTCAAAGGATGTCCTGGAATTTTTTGTCAAAACTTTTTAAATAAAGAGAAAACGTTTTGACGAACTTACAACCCAACTTGAATCTAGAACAAACACAACCAGCCCCCAGGCTATTAATTCAGCACCATGAAAGAGAAAAATTATGTTTCACCAACGAAAAATGTGTCCACCATGCCGGGGATCTAACCCGGGACACTTGGCTCAGTAGACATACATGCTACCGACTGAGATAACATGTCAGACGATTACATACATTACGAACCTCCACGACAGAAGAGTTGATAAAAAAATAGAAATTTCAAAACTAATTTGTATCTTAGCGGAAGCTATATTTCTACTATTAAAAAGAAAAAAAAGAATATCCGCTCACCGGATATTTGCACATGGTGTGAGTCTTCTTTACTGAGCACAATTCACAATAGTCTGTTTTACAAGTGACAGCTGCTATGAGTAGTACAGAAACGACAGCCACACAAACTGATGACATGTGAAGCATCGCTGAGGGAAAGAAACACACGTGGTTCAAGAACATTGCTGCCGTGACAAAGAGAGCGCTAAGGTGTACAGCTCAATTTTCATAAATAGGGTATTTTATAAAATAATAATAATATTTAGCCCCGCGTCTTACTACCCACTTGGGTTATACGCTTCTTTTACAAAATAAAAGCACTTTTTTTTTGCTGTCAACATTAATAACATTTTACTATTTTTTAAGCATTGCACCTTACTACACATTCGGGTTGTACGCTTATGTATTAATTATGATAATACGGTCAGGATGAGGAAGTTTGAATGCAAAATAAGTATAGCCACATTCGTGTGATGGGAGTGTGTTAAACTGTTTAGAAAAAAAAATCACCCTCGATACACCCAATCGGTATTCGAACCCCAATCTCCCCGTCATCAGCAGTTTAGTCTACTGCGGTAGTGACACTTTAGACACTATGTGGCCACTGAACCTGGTTATTATTATATTATTAGTGTTATTTTATAAATATTGATATCTAGAGCAGTTGCATATCACATAACTAGACGTATGAATTTGTGAAAGTAGATCTAGTACTTTTATAGCTGTCAGTTAATGCACTTCCTAACTGGCCCCGTAGTGTAGTGGTTAGTGCACCTGACTACAAGCTTAGGGGTCCCGGGTTTGATTCCCGGCTGGTACCTCAGGTATTTTTTTCTTAAAGGGATTCACCCCAACAGTAACCGACATTTGGTTAAGTTGGGTATTTTTGTTTCCACTGGTTCCACACCCTCATATTCACTATCACTATCGTCTCGTCTCATCTCATCAAGACATGGAAAGACCCTACACAAAAAGGATGTACTAATAGTACATTAGGGTGTCCCTTGGGCAATGGAACGTTCGTACTCGATAATCTTTCCACAAATTGAACTATGATTTATATAGCTCAAACGCGCAATATACACACTAAGTTGTTCTGTAAACCCTGATTTTTATAGGAAACCCACTTTTGACCACCATCATTATTGAAAGTCACTAAAATTTAGCGTTTTATAAATAGCTCTTATTTGATTTATTAGGCTATTTATAAAGTTAATCTAAAAAGTTGTCAAAAGCTTCCAAATATACTTGATTAAGGATTACTGCAAACATAATTAATTAAACAGGGTAAGAATGTAAATACAATTGTAATACGCCCCCCCCCCCTCCACACCATTGTCACAAAAATATATTTTTAGATTTCAAAGATTGGGCTTCCTATAAAATTTAGATTGTGGCTCAGCTTAAATCAGGTGTTGCATCATGGTGTGTTTTTATACATTCTTCCTTAGGAGTTGGTTAATGTTTAGAAAAATGGGCCTATACACAATGGGTTAGCCACTTCAAATATTAATCTGCAAGTGAATGGACATTGTGGTAGATATTAATTTGGTATTGTATAACTATGTCATGTAACTGTGGGTTTAAATAGTTAAACTTTATTGCCGAAGTTGAAGTAAAATAAGACAATACAAAAGAGATGGATGAAAATTACTTAGAAAATTATATTTAATATAAAAAAATTGAAACGAAGCTATCCTTAGCTCATTAATTTGTAATAATACAACGTATTATTACTGTGTGATGATTAGGTTATGTTATAGGCCTACTTTCAAGCTAAGCTATCCAAAATATTAATGCAAAAATTAATGTATTAAATCCTTTAATTCCTATCATGGTAATATTTATTTAAAGCTCATTTTCAAACTTCAATTTACCATATATTAATTCTACTTACTGATCATTAAAGAGAGTTATTTATTTAAATTTTAAATATCAGTTTATCTTATATAAACAATGAAGTCTTGAGTTAAATACAACAATATACAAAGATGCCATTTAAGAATATCATAATGACCGCGTTTCAATACAACATTTCTTAAAAACTAATTTCCCATCATTATTGACAAATTAAATTTTTACTGAAAAAATTATGGATGTTCACCTCAAATAAAATAACTGATTTTATTACACTTCTTTAGTACAATAAACATAGTATTTGGTTGTGAAATGACATATTATTTGTATATTATTTATTAATGTCAGAACTTTTGAATTAATATGCTGGCAGTTCTGTATTTATCGGTGATTGTTTTGTTTTTGATTTTATGTAAAAAGGTAAATAAATCGTCATTAAAAGTGTTGTCAAAATCTATTCTTGACCTACAAAAAATAGAAAATTAATCGAATACATATTAATAACCAAAATTAATGTACCTATATACCATTAATTTTACTGTTAAAATTGTTATGGTCAGCCTTGTTTATGATTGAAGTAGATAATTAATCTATAACTTGAAGTGATATGTTAATTATAATGAACTAAAGGTTGACAACACTAAAAATGTCACCTGGTTCAAGGCATGCTTCGAGAAGTCCGCATAGAAAACGTAAATCTGCATCGCCTTCACCAACACCAAGTAAAAGAGTCAGCTCGCACCACAAAGTTGACCAGTCTAACAGACGCAAGACATATTCCATAGATATAGCAAGGTCAGACAAACAGGTTCGCAAAGTAAGTTCACAGTCACCAAAGTCAAAAAATTACGATCATAGGGACAAACATATTATACCCGATTCTCATTCTAACCCCAATAAAGAAGATTTTTTTAGACAGAGGAATAACAATGAGAAGAACTCTTACAGGAATGTTAAGTCACCTACAAACGACCGTTCTGGACGAGAATTTTCACAAGCTCGCTCAGTGAGGGAAATAAATATCAGGTCTTCTCTGAACGACCGTCCTGGTCAATCATTTTCGCAGGCTCGGTCAGTGAGAGAAAGAAATGTGATGTCAGCTCCGAACGACCATTCTGGACGAGCGTTTTCATTGGCTAGGTCTGTGAGGGAAACCCCAGGAGACCGATGGCCTCACGACATGTACATGGAAAATAACGGTGCTCATGAAGGGGGACAAGGATATTTTAGAGAAAGACATCGTCGGGCACCAGAAGATGATCTCATGGATCAACGCAGGCAAGAAAGAGAACGGATCGGACTCGTCGGTGTGATGCAACTTTGGGGGAAATCCCCACCACAGACAGAAGAGTAAGTATTACCCCATACTGCGTTAGTTGAATGTGCTATACAAATCGTCGACCTTGGTGGTCTTGGGGTAAAGTACTTGCCTCAGGACTTGATTTTCACATGCTTTTGTATTTGGTTTTATTAATACTAATTGACATATTAAATAAGGCAGGGAGTCAGCATCTAGTCGATTCATCAATCTCACAGCAATTTATAGTCGGTCACGTAAGAAAACTACATTGACATTAAAAGTTTATATTTGAATCTTTTAAGCTCGCATATATATATCAAATAGGCCTAGGTCTAATAACTTTCAAATACTATTTGGGTGTGACCAAAACACCTTGATCGTTCATAATCGATTATGTGTTTTTTGAAATTTGAATAGTTTAAAATGAGAATATACATGAGAATAGACGTTTCATTTGTTTTTCTCTCTCTCTGTTGGGACAAAAATATTTCAGCAAATATTTATTTGAAGGAAGGTATAGACCAAAAAATAAAACTTAGTATAGTGAAACAATTGGTGATCGCCAGACCTTTAATAAATCGATAAGTTGATTGTGGGCCAAAAAAAAGTTTGTTGACCCCTGGTATAAGGTGTCTACGGTAGTATTGTAGGTGACAGCTATCAAAAGTTACCAGATCACCTCTCATGTATTCATTCATTGAACCAAGTGACATAAAATAGCTTGTGTTGAGTTGTCACTTTTAGCGGTCAAAACTTTCACAACAAACAATTTGTTTTTCAATTAATTATTTTCTTTTAAACGTTTTTAAATTATCGACACATGAACTTAACCTAATGAAAATAACAGTTTGGATGTGTGTTTTTTTTGTGTTTTGTTTTTGTTTTTTTGGAAGCTGCATCTGACTTAAAAATATTTACAAACAAGAACTTAACCAACTAAAAGACTTTTTTTTCTCATTTCATATTAAAATGGCAAACCAGCCAAAACAAGGGTACCAGTAGGTGATGACATCATACAAAACTGTCTTTGATTGTGTTCATGCGCTGTTTACAAAAAAATCAAAACTTTTCTTTTGAAACTAATATTTTGGATGGTTCTTTACTGTAATTTAAAAAAACAAAAACAAACAAAAATTTTGGCAGCCAGTTGATTAAGAAGATACAAGTTTTAATGTAATACTTTTTAATTTATTATTTCATGCACTATCATAACTCTTGTTGCCACAATCACGAAACAAAAAAACCTAATACTTTCATTAATATATTTTCATTCTTTCAATAAGTTACAAAATAGCCATACAAAGACAATAATTATTTCCGAATAGTGAAATTTGAACAGTGACTTTTAGTTTATGTTTGCAATACAAAACCATCTTCCAGCTCTCACAACCTTTCCTATCGTAGATGGCCTATAGTTTCAGGATTCATAATGTTGTTAATTTTTAAAGCTCCGTCATTTGATGTTTCAGTTCAGATGAAATAGATTCAACAACAATGGATCTCTCTAGGAGAAGAGCTTCAGACTCGGATTCGTCAGAGCCAAAAAAGAAGAAGAAGAAGTCCAGCAAGAAAAAGGTGACGTTTCTATAAAGTATAGCCAAATTAATTCAATTCAAACATAATTGGTTTAATTCACCACTTTTTTTTATTATACTACCTGTTCAGGTATTACACAAATATGATAAAATTAATATATTGGGTAGGAATGAGGAAGGAGGCCTTTTAGAGATATTACACCCACATTTGCTCGGAAGGAGAGCGGGGAACCATTTAGGGAAAACCACCTTAAATTCACCCAACCGGGATTTCCTCGTTATCAGCAGATCAGTTTAACACAATAGCGACACCTTAGACCATTCAGCCACTGAATCGAGTCTTAAAATGGTTTAGATCTGAGCTAAAAACTAGTAACATAGCTAAATATATTAATAGTGAGTTAATACTTAGTAGGTATAGGCCAAAAAGCTTTTGATAAAAACTTTTAGAAAATACTTAGAATTTTTTTTCTGTCAATATTGATAACATTTTATTGTATTATTAGTGTTATTTTATAGATAATAAAATGACAGATGCACATCACATGATCTCACATGAACATTGTTTAAATATTAAATTTTGTGACTGTCAAAAAAGATTTTTTCATTAGAACCAGACCAGAGCCCGCAGGATTTTCCAACAGAGTGGCTAAACCGGGGAGGCCTGGGGGTTCTCCCCCGGGAAAATGTATTGAGTCGAAACCTTAAAAGATGCTTTTTAAGGCTATCCTTGTCTCCTTAAAATAAGATAAGCCTACAACATAAGAAAATTGTTTCAAATTTATCCACATTCGTGGGTAGACACTTGACCTTGACGATTTGAATGGAGAATGCTGTTAGAATTTTGGAAACTACAATTCTAAAGTCAGCACTGTTTGAAGTTTGAAACCAAAGCAAAGCTTATAATTTTATCAAAAAGTGTCCAAAAGCCGGAAGTTCAAATTTTTGACCGCTGCATTAGGAGTGGTTTCCCCATGCTCTTCTCTAAACTAATGCAGAAGTACATAACTTAATAAACTTATTATCTCTTCCCAATAAATTTAATACATTAAATAACTCTTGTATTAAATTTAAAAAGTAGTTTTGAATTATTAACTTCAAGTAAGGGTGTGTGAGTACTCAAAAATTTGAGTCAGAACTCGAGTCCCTGCTCGATCCCGACAATTTGTACACAACTCGACAAATTTGTGACTTGGAATTTTATAATTATTTCTGAAAATTCCAAATTTAGTTAATTTGATTCTATTTTTAAAATATTACTTCAAATCTAATGGAGTCCCTCAATATATCCTTTTGTTTAATTTAAAAATAAATACATTACACAATTATATTATTTAAAAATATAAATTTAATGTGATAATTTTTTTCTCATAGAAAATCCATTCTAAAAAATGTATGTTTGTACAAGTATGGTTTATGAATGCATGGATTTGTTATAAAAATTCAACTTGAAATATTTCTAGTATAAATATTAGGCTTATTACTCTATGGCCCGTATGTAAGGACGATGCTGAGCATAGCCAGAGTACTGGCCGAGTATGAGCCTCGTGCTAGGATGATCTGTGACGTAATATCTTGAGTCTCGCCAGAGCCTGGTCCCGGGCTGGCTCAGACTATACTCTGGCCGTACTTGAAGGATATTACCACAACATGGCGCTGGGCGCATAGACGATCGAGACACCTGTTTTCACGACAGGCCTCACGCTCTGCTCGTACTCGGAGGATATTTCCACAACATGGCACATAGACGATCGAGACACCTGTTTCCCCGACAGGCCTCATACTCTGCTAGCGCTCAGCCTGTACTCTGGCCGTACTTGGAGGATATTTCCACAACATGGCGCTGGGCGCATAGACGATCGAGACACCTGTTTTCACGACAGGCCTCATACTCTGCTAGCGCTCAGCCTGTACTCTGGCCGTACTTGGAGGATATTCCCACAACATGGCGCTGGGCGCATAGACGATCGAGACACCTGTTTTCACAACAGGCCTCATGCTCTGCTCGTACTCTGAGGATATTACCACAACATGGCGCTGGGCGCATAGATGATCGAGACACCTGTTTTCACGACAGGCCTCATGCTCTGCTCGTACTCGAAGGATATTTCCACAACATGGCGCTGGGCGCATAGACGATCGAGACACCTGTTTTCACGACAGGCCTCATGCTCTGCTAGTGCTCGGAGGATATTTCCACAACATGGCGCTGCGCGCATAGACGATCGAGACACCTGTTTTCACAACAGGCCTCATGCTCTGCTCGTACTCGGAGGATATTACCACAACATGGCGCTGCGCGCATAGACGATCGAGACACCTGTTTTCACGACAGGCCTCATGCTCTGCTAGTGCTCGGAGGATATTTCCACAACATGGCGCTGCGCGCATAGATGATCGAGACACCTGTTTTCACGACAGGCCTCGCACTCTGCTAGTGCTCAGCCTGTACTCTGGCTGTACTCAGCATCGTCCTTGCATACGGGCCTATATTTCTCAAACTAGATTTTTTTTTTTCTATTCCAACGCGACTCGAAGTGAAAAATGACTACACGCAGAACACCACTTGTACAAGTAGGCCTATGCCAAATAGCTCAACAATCCTATTGTAGTCGTTAAATTCCGATAATGATGCTTAGTTAACGAAACTAATTGAATGTTGATTGTTGTAGAAGAGCAAGAAACAAAAAAAAGAAAAGAAGAAAAAGAGGAAAAAGAAACATTCTTCTAGCGACACTTCAGGCTCAGAAGAAGAGGAAAAAGTGGAGCTTTGGGTGGAAAAAAACAGTGAGTGTTTTGGTCAACCCTTAATTACTAACCTGGATAGCTTAGTTGTAGAGCATTTTCATGATAAGCTAAAGGTCCCGGGTTTGGTTCCTGTGTCCAGATATTGGTTTGTAGCATAAAATTTAATCAACATTTGTGACAAGCCATAATCCGTACCAAATGTTTGGGGAAATTAAAATGAATTTTTTAGAAATTTCCAGAATTTGATTGTTCTATAAAACCCAACTGGTTTTGTGCTTGAAGTAATCCCAGAACAGCCCTTGACTCTTAGTATAAATTTTGTATATAATTAACTCAATTGTTCCCTAACGTAAATCATTTGTATTCAAACTTCGAGGTGTCGGATCCAGTGTGCTTTGTACCAAAGAATCACATCCAAAATAGTTCTCTTCTCGCCCATTCTTCTTAGGACTTCATCATTTGTTACCCTGTATCCCGCTTCGGTAGCGCAGTTGGCTAATGCACTAGTCGTGTTGAGCTCGACTGCTGAGGACGGGGACATCGAGGTTCGAATCTAGGTCGGGTGAACTGGGGTGGTTTTTCCTAAATGGTTTTCCACTCTCCCTCCATGCAAATGCGGGTTCACTTCCTCTAATCCAACCTTCCCAATTCATAATCCATTAGCGTAATTAGTACTTAAAGCCTATAACCCGAACGGGTAGTAAGACGCGGTGCTAAATAATAAATAAATAATAAAATACCCGGTATGTATGTATGTATGTATGTATGTTTATATTTAATTTTATATCTCCCCTAAGATGTATTTGCGTACCCCCGAAGGGTATGCATACCCCAGGTTAAATACCACTTACATCGACGACAGCTCCTAAGGGCACTTCTAAAACTAATTTCAGAAGCGGAGGGTTCAGGCTCTGAAGACGAGGACGGGATGGTGGGCCCTGTTCAGAAGCAACACGTCACCTTGTCTCAGAAAGACTTTGGCAAAGCTCTGCTTCCCGGGGAGGGCGCCGCCATGGCGGCTTATGTCGCAGAGGGGAAGAGGATCCCCCGCAGAGGGGAGATCGGCCTGACGTCCGATCAGATCGCCTCGTTCGAGTCTGTGGGCTATGTAATGAGTGGGAGCAGGTGCGTCAAGATTTTGTCAATTTGGAAACGTAGCGAATCGAGTTTGCTGTTTGTTTAATGTGTCTAAGGAGGTGTTATTTAATACATTTCTGGATTGTATAGTGGTTATTCAAAAGTTATATTTATGTTATGATTTTTAGTTGTCTCTTCCGCCTCCAGGGCGAAAGTATTAGTAAGTCCTGGTCAGATATACTTTGTGGGATAAGATCAGTAAGGTCTCCAATATTATTTGACAAGAGTTTAAGCCCTGTTTTGGGGAAATGTTGAAAATGGTTTTCAGGCATTTTGGAGTCTAGAATTGTGTCTGGTATGGCACTTTTCTTGGGGTTATACCGGGTGAAGACCAATAGAGTGATGGAATATTCTTCATCAAACTTTCTTGATTCTTGTTTTGACATTAATGTCTTAACACCTTGATCTAAGTCAATAAGAATAGTAGCGGATGTGTTTTTTATAAGAACGGGGTGGAGCAATAGGCACTTAACATTTTGTTTAGGGTTTTTATACACAATTAAATTATGTAATGACGTAGTATCGGAAGAAAAATATTGATACCCTACTAGTATCTTAAGAAAATTATCGGTATCGAAATTTTAATCTGGAAAAATATTTCTATTATCAAGTAATAATTTCAACTTTTGCACAGTATTTTCCTATTTATTTAAACACTGAAAATTACAATGGTTTAATCATTTTATAGTATTGTTTATTGGATATTATAAAAGTTTTACCATACCAGCTTTCAAAATGTACACGATTTTAGCTGATGGAAAGTTATTTAATAGCTAAATATGATTAGTAATATATTTGTTCAATCCATTTTGTAACCTTCTTTAACCATAGTAAACATACACTCCCACATGTGTGAAGATAGCAAAAAAGTGGTTTCTTTCGATATCGGAGTGTGAGTACTAATATCAGTAAAAGAATCGAGTGAAAAAACACTAGTGTTGGAAGGAAATTTTCATTATTAGTAAAGTATCGATACTTTTTTCACATAACCACTTAAGAGGAGATAAAACACATTTAATTTTACACTAACAGGATAATGAGGGGGGGGGGGAGGAGAAATAAAGAGCAAATGCACCCACACTTATGTGGAGGGAGAGTGGGAAACGCTTTAGGAAAAATGACCCTCAGTACACCCGGTTGGGATTCGACCTCGACCTCTCTGCCATTGGGTAAACTATACTATAAAAGAGATTGATGTTTAGTATGCGTGTTCACTGAAGCAGATGATGTTTACTATTTATCCAAGCACCCCAAGTTGTAAATATATTCCCAGGGGTCTTCACTCCTCAACTCTCCAAATGAGATTTTTTTGATTCCATGAATTTTTACTCATTAAATGAGCTACCACATTTTCTTTAATCTCTCCGATAGCTACAGAATTACCAATATATTAATACAACATTTTAATTAAAGTGTTTGTAAATGTGTATTAATGGGTTGTTTTTACATTTATTTGTGCTTCATTTATTTTTTACAAAATTATCATAAGGACTTATTTATTTACATACATATTATATTTTGCTTAGTGCACATTATTTAATATAAATCATTACATCCCATTTCAAAAGTTTGAAAAAATGTTAAATATATTTTTATCACTACCAAAATAATAATTAATACATAGTTATATATACTATTATATTTGGGCTTTCAGTAAAATTAAAACTATATCTTTATTTAAAATATGGCTTGTATTTTTATTTTTTTTAGATGGAAGGCTCTTGACCTATAACCTCAAAAAATTACCAAACAAAACCTGACAAATTTATTATTTTGTGTTTAGGCATCGCCGCATGGAGGCGGTGCGTATCCGCAAGGAGAACCAGATCTATTCCGCGGATGAGAAGCGAGCCCTCGCCATGTTTAGTAAGGAGGAAAGACAGAAGAGGGAGAATAGGATCCTCAGCCAGTTCAAGGAGATGGTTAAAAACAAGCTCGCCACCGAGAAGGACACGGGCTAGCTCTGTGTCTGTAAGTCTGCTCGTACACGACGACGGCGGCATAATGACATCCTGGTTGGTTGAAATTGTAAGGTTACATTTAGCCTCAAACATAATCATCATCATCATCAACCACTTCCAGCCTGTGGTCCTGGTCAGTTTAGTAAAATGTGTCCATTCTTTTCCTCTCACCTGCACACTTTCTGTTATTTGATCCTCTCATATCTTCCTCTGCCTTCATCTCCTTTTCCATCACATACCATCTCAGTTTTGCTTTCTCTAGATTGTTAGTTTGCTGGCCTTATATATTCTCTAGAAGCGTGGTTCCCTACGTTTTCCAGATAATTAATGCCCTGAAGTCATTGATAATTTGCTGCGGATCCCTTACTCGTACAAAGTGAGATTAAAAACCTACACTCATTTTAGAATTCCATGTAATCCATTTCATACCAATAAAATAAATAACAATTAAATATTGCACTCTCATTAAAAATGGGTGGTTTTCAAGTTGTTTTTAAAGTGAATATATCACTAACCTAATGTAATGGTAATTTAAAAATCTAGATTTAGTTCACAGCCCCCCCTCCCCCAGGTTGAAAACCTATGATCTAGACCACAACTTAACATTAGTTGTATTATTTTGTAATAGTAGTGTTGGTACACTTGAATATCTTTGGCTTGGCTTAGTGCTTATTCTTAATTAATTTGAGGGAAGGAAAATCCAATTTTACGGTGATAAATATTAAGTTCTGTCTGTCACTGGGCATATCTTCAACTAAACAATCTAAAGGCTGAACCAATTTGATTTTATAAACGGTAAAAAGAAGTAAAAATAGATACGGAGACTTGATTTTAAACCCTTAATTGTTACTGGTGTAAAAAAATCAACAACTACTCACAAGATGATTTTTTTTAAGTTACCTAGCAGTCTAGGGGTAAGGTGTCTTACTTCTGTGTTGGGGGTCCGGAATTCAATCCTCGGTCCCGGCACAGATTTATCTGATTACCAAACCCTTCCTTCACCTCTGACTAGACATCTTGTGAATGTGGGGAATGCCAGGCCTCCACCGTGGTTCGGATTCCACGTTAAACTGTAGGTCCTTCATTTCATCTCACAATCACCCTACCATTACACATTAGCGTAAGTGCGTATAACCCGAACGAGTAGTAAGACGCGGTGCTAATAATAATAATTTTTGATACCTTTATTATCAGAGCTCAAATTCCAGTCAACAAAAATTTAAAAATTGGCTTATTTTTAACCGTTTCATTTCAAATCCTGCAAATAGTAAAACTATTTGACACAGCTCATTTGTTCTTGAATTGATCAAACATTGGTGGTTTTTTTTGACACTTTTTAGTAGGGTTGTGCCAAGTCCACTTTTTCAATTTGAAGCGAACTTGAATTGAATATTTGAAATATTCTCAAAGTCATATCAAAAATTGAATATTTTCTTTTAGTTGTTTTATGCTTGAAGAAAATATATTGTGGTTATTTAAATTACTTGGGAAGTGTTTCATTGTGTAATGCTTCGTGTTGCTCTGACAAATCAAATTAGACTATTACAACATGCATTTCAATATCCTCAGATTTTTTTTCACATAGATATTAATTTGTAATTTACAAAACAGCTATGATTGGCTATGATAGAACATAGATTGAGTTTTTTTAGCAGTCATTATTTTTATTTGGGAAGCTTCGAAATCAAGTCCAAGCTTTGCACACCCCGACTTTTTAGTTATTTTGTAATTATTATTATTAGTACCGCATCTTACTACCTGTTCGGGTTATACGCACTTACACTAATGTGTAATGGTAGGGTGATTGTGAGATGAAATGGAGGACCTACAGTTTAACGTGGGATCCGAACCACGGTGGAGGCCTGGCATTCCCCACATTCACAAGATGTCTTGTCAGAGGTGAAGGAAGGGTTTGGTAATCAGATAAATCTGTGCCGGGACCGAGGATTGAACCCCGGCCGCCAGCACAGAAGTTTGACACCTTACCCCTAGACCACCAGGTCACCATCTATTTTGTAATTAAATTACAGTATGTTAAGTAAATAAATAACATATTTTTTATTTGAAATTGGATGCATGGATAAGGATTGAAATTGTAAATATTGAGGAATCAAAATCGAGAGAAACAGGAAAAATGTAGAGGTAAAAAGAGCAAGTCCTGTAATAAAACATGAACTAGCAATTTGACTACCTTGATCCATCCTAAAGTAATTTTAGAAATTAGTGTTGAGTGTACTTTTTTTTTACTTGTTCAGGTTATAAGGCAGAACACTACTTATGAAAAACCACCCTCGATAGGCCCGACCAGAATTCGAACCCTGATCTGCCCGCCTTCAGCAGGCCAGGCTAACACGTGAGTGACGCCTTAGACCATCTGGCCACTGAAGCTTGTTAAGTCATACCCTTGAGTTGTAGTAATTTTTAAAACCTAATAACTGAATGTGTGTCACATTATAGTTAGGGATAAATAGTTTAACTAATAACAATGATGTGCGCGTAATTACACTTTGGTCACAGTCAGATACCCATCCATCCGTGAAAACTTCCCTATTCTGATGAGCCGTTCCATATTAAACTTCCAACTGGGCTTGAAAACAAGTATTGGTTTGTCTTCGCCAATAAAAATTACTCTCGTCTAAAATAATTTATGTCAAATTATTGCCAGGAGCAATTATGTATATCACAAATAAATTTCATATTAATGAATTGTAAGCTGCGATAATAACCTGATTCATCAGATTAGAACGAAATATTACAAACCATTGTGCAATAAAACATTCTTCCCTGCATGTGTGTGTTTGTGTATACATACACACACACACACAATTTTCACATATAAAACAGTTAAGTTGCCAAAAAATATTCAAATTCCGATTCGGCTTCGCTTTGAATTGTCAAAAGTAGATTTCACACACCCATAATAAATTTGTATGTATGTGTTTTAGTAACTATTAAGTGCCAGCAAACTAGAGACTAGTTAGTCAGGTTATTTTCATTGTTTACCAATTTATCTATTAAGAGTTGCCCTCCCTCCCCTCCTCTTGATCCTTAACCCCTACATTAAGTTAATAACCTGTGTGTCAACTATAAAAATAAGAAGTGATATGATTAAATAAAAAATTATCACTGTAAATCAGCATTGTTTTATTTACATCCTTCCTTAGCTGTGATAGTTAACATTTTGGAGTGTAGCATTCAGCGACATGAGTGTACAAATTAAAGAAATTAAACTTACCCCATCATACTGCAGCCGATGTCAACAGGAAAACTGATGCGAGTTACTATCAAGACACACCTACTCCGCCGCGCATTGGATATAATACTGAACTCCAATTGTGTAATTGGTCTGTGCCAAAGTGCTTATGTAGTCAAGATGTTCTACTCACCCCTAGTTTTGGACTGAAAAGAACCTTCTCGATGTATATTCTCATGCGCGTGTGCCCCCCACCCCTTTTTCCCCGTAGTGCTTTTTCTGGGTTGCGTTGAATATATAGTGGTGTCCGAGCGATCAAACAGCACTCTTGGGCGTGATCAGATCGAGAGCAGGAGAAGCTCTAGCTTCGAGTAATATAAAATGTAAAGTCAAAATTTCCTTTTGGCTTCATTAATATTTCTTATTTATGTCATGTAAATTTCTTATTCAAAATTCTTTTTCAGTAATTTAATCTTAAATGTGTAATAATTGAAAATACGCTCATCTTCACTTCTAAGTCAATTAGTTGCACGATTGAGACATTTATATCACGATCAATCCTTTTTTTTTGTTCTTCGATAATAAAAAAAATTAGACTATAAACTTTAGGATGTTTACGATATGTTACCATTGACAAAAGATTCGATTTTGAATCTCATGAATATTGTATTATTCGGTCTCTTGATAATAAATTTAAATATGTTTAAGGGTTCAGTAAAGCTTCTAAAATTAAATGATAGTTCTTTTATCCATGACGTCTCAACCTTTACTTTTGCAATTTATTATTATGACTAAATGGTATAATTGTTAATAAAAAAAAGTAAAGTAAATATTTGGGTAGAATTCAGAATAAATATTGTGTGGCTAGTTAAATTGTGGTATAGGTCTATATTCTAAATGTCTAGGAGAAATACTTTTTATAACTATCCAACTAAGGATAACTTATTTGATGGTCTATTTTTTTCTTGTAAAACATGAACTCAAACTAATTTTCTTGATATTGTTTAAGTGATCAATGCCATTTTACTGTATTGGGTAAATTTATGATAGTGGTGATATTACTAATAGAGTAAAATTTACTTAATATAAACCATTCAGGTTTTCCCTAAATATATATATATATATATAATATGCTTGCATACGCTAATTATGTCTTAAATATTTCATAAATATCAATTTTGTCACATTATATTAATTATATATTTTTTCTCAAAGGATTGATTGCCTGTTAAATAAATACCAACTTGAAAACATTTTCTATTCTCATTGATAACTTTAATCCACCGCATCCTAGGTATTTTATTTTGTGTTGTTGATCGAGTCTTTATTTCGGTGTAATTTTTTTTATAGATTAATCTTCGTTCTTTTGACTATCTCTGGAGATAGACCGTTCGTTCTCTTATTAAACTCCGCAACGGGTGGGAGTTGCAGGGTCTTGAGTTTTGAATGTTTGTCCACAAACAATCAAAGCAAAGTACTCCAAGCACTCACGTCTATTGCCCTTTTTTGCCCCGTTATATTTGTTGTTGTAATTGGACCTCCTATATTCCCCTTAATCTTGTTAAGGAGGGTTCAGGAAGATGGTTATGGATTTAAGATTATTTTTTTTAAAAAAAGAGCAGAGTAGGATATAAGAATTTAGCTTTAATATTACAGTTTAGTATAGGTTACAAAATACAATCAGGAAAGACTAAATATTGTTTCCTGTAGATAACAATTATATGACAGTAAAAATTTGTCATTTGAACTCTTATATAAAAATCTTGAAATAGTTAAAGAGGAATTTAAGTTTAAGACCTCAAAAAAAGGAAAAGTATTCATTGGATTTTTATGAGTGCAAATAGTTTCACACTTCTACCAATTAAAGTTATTTTGATACTTTGTTTATTTTTGACCACTCCTTCCATCCTCCTCCATAGCTCTGAGAACTGAAATTAAAAAAAAACATGTTTATAAAATAAGATATAAATTATTCTGATCCATTTATCCTAATCAAGCCGTGGGTAGGCCAAGTTAACCATTAATTACGGCAGCAAACAACTAAGAGAGGTTGTTTAGAGGGGAAGGGGGGGGGGGGAACTCTAATTATTATTATAGTTTTTCACCACATCTTTCTACCCTTTCGGGCTATAAGCTTAAGGTGCGGCAGAAGGGAGCTCTAGTAATTTTACAGTTTTTATAGCATTATATTTTTTTGGCAAAAATAAATAAAATATTTCTTCAGTAGCAACATAGAGTTTGGTTTTCCGCACATTCTATTATCAACAGATTTTGAATATCTGTTAAGGGTGTCCTAGAATTTTGTCAATATTTTTTCTCTTTATTTAAAATTTTTTTTGACAAAATTACAGGACACCTTTAACAGATATTCAAGATCTGTTGATAATAGCATGTGCAGAAAACTAAGATCTATGTTGCTACTGGAGAAATATTTTATTGATTTTTACCAAAAAATGTATATTCTATAAAAACTGTAAAAATACTTGCACCCCCTTCTGCTGCACTTTAAGTAGGCCTACTAATGGGCTAGGAATTGTGAAGTTTGAATATAAAGGGAGTGAACCTACATTTGCGTGAAGGGAGACTGGAAAACCATTTGGGGGAAAAAAACCACTCCAGTTCAACTGAGCAAGATTTAAACCTCAATTTCCCTATTATCGGCAGTATAGTATAACACAAGAGAGACACCTTAGACAATGCGACCACTAAACAAGGTTTCATTCATGCAGTGAATAAAACTCAAGGTTTTTAGTTCAAAAGACAGGCATGCTATTGACTTAGCTTGTAAAAAAAAAGTAAACATATTTTAATGAAACTTATAAGAGACTTAGTAAGTACATGAAAGAATACATATATTAATATTATAAAGTTTTATTTTGTTTGTTAGTAATTAAAAATATAATAATATCTCACACATACTTGAAGTAGCCCAGAGCATAAGCTTTTAGACTTGCCGTCAAACTGCGTTTCCCAGAGTGGCAAAAAAACACTAGACTGTGATATTTCACCGGTTTATCTATGCCATATTTCTCCTTAAATTTATCATCCGGTGTGTTAACTAGTGCTTCTTCCAACTCGCCCACTGAAATAAACGACGATAATTAAAAAATACATTCATATCAATGTACTAAAACAACTGGCTAAAGAGCCCATCTCAGTGCAACTTAAGGGGGCCACCTCGGTAAGCAGTAAATTTCTGAGCAGGCATTCAACTCTAACGCAATGATTAACAAATTTTAACGCCATGTTTAACACTACAGTGCGTTATTTCAAAATAAGGTTAACGCCAAAATAAAGCTAAAAGATTCCTACAACCCTATAGTTTAGAGTTTTATTAATAGAAATGTCGTGCGAAAATGTGACACTAGCTCATTTTCAATTACATTTATAATCATATTTACAGAACTATGAGACTTAGGCTTGATGAAAAAGTGCTCTAGATTTAGCCTCCCTCTAACAAATACAGTAATTTTTTTTTTCTCAAAAGGCTTACAACAGGACATTTTAAGTAAAGTTATAGGTGACCTGGCGGTCTAGGGGTAAGGTGTCAGACTTCTATGCTGGCGGCCGGGGTTCAATCCCAGGTCCCGGCAAAGATTTATCTGATTACCAAACCCTTCCTTCACCTCTGACAAGACATCTTGTGAATGTGAGGAATGCCAGGTCTCCACCGTGGTTCGGATTCCACGTTAAACTGTAGGTCCTTCATTTCATCTCACAATCACCCTACCATTACACATTAGCGTAAGTGCGTATAACCCGGACGGGTAGTAAGACGCGGTGCTAATAATAAGTAAAGTTAGATCGAATCCACTATTTTACGAATCAGAATCTTCAAATTACCTTCGAATATCAAATCAGAATCTTGGAAAAATTATGAACATAAGAGGGAATATTAATATCATAGAATAGTAGAATGAATCCTCAAATCTTGTACATCCTTAAGGATTTGAGTGATCCATCCTAATTTTAAGATATTTGAGAACTATCATTGAGGAGCTTTTTCCTCTTTATCCTTAAATAAATTTCATAGTTTTCTTTACCCTCTTTCTTATTGACATGACAAAGGGTGGTTGTTGGTGAAGGGCGAAAGTGAGTATAATCTTAGCTATAAATAGAAAAGTAGTTCCAGAAAATGACGCAAACCATTGTTTAAGCTGTGTGACCTGACAAAGATTAGTATTTTCTCGCCAACCCAGGCTGTTGCTTTTAGGTGATACATCTAGAACCAGCTGGATAATTGAGTTTTTCTCTAGTAAACAGTGTGACTGATCAGTGACGAAATGTAACTGTACAAAAAAAAAAATTAAATGAAAGAGAGAAATATACTTCAATTCAGAGTTTGCTGTTGTCAACCGAATCACACACACAAAAAAAAAACACATTTTGGTATTAGCTTTCTGGTTAAGTATAACTGTGTATCGATATCCTGGTTAATCGACGATGGCATGGTTCTTAAAGTGGGAGTGTAGTAGGAGACATGTGAAAAGGTCAGTGTTTTTTTTTTGCAGTTTTTATATCAAAACATTTTTTTTATCAAAATATAACAAATATTGCTTCAGTACAAAAATAAAGAGTTTAATTTGATCCCACATGGTGATAATCAACAGTTGTTAAATATCTGTCAAGGGTGTCCTTGGAATTTAATGACAATTTTTTTCTCTTCGTTTATAAAGTGTCTCATTTAATGTCGATATGCTCATGACAGATAGTTAACAAGGGTTGATATCACCGCGTGTATAAAATTAAGCTCTGTGTTTTAATTGTAGCAATATTCTATTTATTTTGGCAAAAAAAAAAGTTTCGCTATAAAAAAAATTGCAAAAACAAAAGCCTTTCCTCGGGTCCCCTACATTCCCACCCTAAACAAACCGTAATTGCACAAGTAATTAGCAACCCTAAGGACTTAGACAAATAAACATCGGAACATATAATGACTTGATACTAAGTCACTTAGCAAGAAATTGTATTAGGATATTCAAATGCAGAATGAACCTAGAAAGCTGAGTATGAACAAAGAAAAATGGATGATTCAGGTAATATTGTACTTTCTGTCCTGTCAAGAGGGAAAAAAATATATTCATTAACTATACTAATATTATATCGGCATGAACAAGCTAACGGTATATTGAAAGTGGGAGAATTTTCGCCTTCCTCCCAAGACTACAAATAATGTTGATAAAGGATTAAATAACACATAATGAAGTAAAACTAAAATATAGAGCACTAAAGATTTGCTGGATAAATAGGCTACACAATAATAATAATATTTAGCACCGCGTCTTACTACCGGTTCGGGTTATAAGCTTTAAGTACTAATTACTCGGTGACCTGATGGTCTAGGGGTAAGGTGTCAGACTTCTATGCTGGCGGCCGGGGTTCAATCCTCGGTTCCGGCACAGATTTATCTGATTGCCAAACCCTTCCTTCACCTCTGACAAGACATCTTGTGAATGTGGGGAATGCCAGGCCTCCTACGTGGTTCGGATCCCACGTTAAACTGTAGGTCCTCCATTTCATCTCACAATCACCCTACCATTACACATTAGCGTAAGTGCGTATAACCCGA
>CABFOW010003919.1:49002-60912 GCA_902141385.1 Timema californicum
GATTCGAACCTCGATCTCCCCGTCCTCAGCAGTCGAGCTCAACATGACTAACGCGTTAGCCAACTACGCCACCAAGGCGGGTCAGAAGTAAACAAAATGGATACAAAGTGCATCGACTATAATTATCTTCTTATTCCGATAATTGTGTAGTGTAAATTTATGCATTTATTAATAATTGATAATAACATACTTATTCAACATGACTGCCTGAAAATGTCTAAAATGAATCAAACATTCCTAAAAAAAAAAGCTTATAAATGACTAAAAGGACGCAAACCAAGAAAATATTACCTAAAATTCCAAAATGACAACAAAAAAAATCTATAAAATATACATTTCTACAACCAGGGGATCATAAACAGAGTTTATATACTTATGAGCATTGTGTGACGAACCAACATGACATGTCATCAAAATGCGAGCGTTGGTAATTACGTTGTTTTTGTTAGTACAATGGCTCACTACTTGTTTGGCTAGTACACATATTATGTACTAGTTATGCTAATGTGTTGGAGATGAAGTAGGATGAATTTAGAAGTGTTCAGTGGCCCCATGGCTTCTTCGGGGCTGACCGTCAGAAGTGAGCTGTCAGTCAGCACCAAAGAATCCATGGGGCTACTGTAGGTACTCACATTTGAATGGAAGGAGTGGATATTTTTTTTTTAGGAAAAAAACACCCTCTGAACACTCGAGCGAGATTCAAACTCTGATCTCCCGGTCGTAGACAGTCAAGTCTATTGCGAGAGTGACACCTAAGGTCATGCGGCCACCGAGGCAGGTTACAGTTAGTATTATTTAGGCTATGAATGAAACTTACAAGGTATGTTGATACTGTTCGGAATAGATCCAGTCTCTGCAATCTCCTCTCGTTCTCTCACGTCTATCAAGATGGCTGAAAATTCCTCTATCACTTCCATCATATCCTCGTATGATATTGTGTCATGGTGAGACTTGCATCCCCTGACGGCCATGATTGTTCTGCGAGACTCGGATTGTTTTAATGGACAATGAATATTAAGTGAACTTGCTGAAACATGAAAGCAATACAGCGAGATATAAAATAAAATACCAGAGCGGGTATAGATCTTAGATAATAGATATAGATCGCTTGAACAGCATTGCGGGAAAATATTTTCTTTGCTACTAAGTAGTAAAAAAAAAAGCTTTATTTACTAATAACGAACAAAGATTAGGAACATATGGGCTGCATCCGAATAGTCTACTTATGCGGCGTCGCCTTGACTTGTGCCCTTGATAGCTGCATTGGCAATCACGTGACCAAGTGTAGATCTGTCCAAATAGTCGCGGACTAGACTGATGCAGGCTTCTCGAGGTCTTGGTAACCATGGATATGAAGGCTACACCAGCCGTGTGCTGTTCTTGTGATGTCGGTTGCGGTATTTGACTGGCATCTTTTTTAGTATTATTGTTTTGTCTGCTAGAGCACCGATTTACGTTTTCCGCCATTTTAAATAAGGTTGTTGCCGTTCCAATAGTTTGATGCAGGCTTCGCTATGAACAGTGTGAGATGTGTAAAATCATCAAGACTGCATCAAGCATAAAATTCATGAATCCGACTAGGGAGCCTTGGAATATTCGGATACAGCCAGAGATTAAGTGTTTGTAGGTTATAGTACCATGCCCATAAATAAAAGGTGTACAAACTAATGGTTAGGACTTTATTTAATATCATTTTCATTGTAAAGTTTTATACTATGCAAATGAATCAAAGAAGACACTCAGGAGCATGTGATCTCAAATCCCAACACTCAAGCCGATGTATAACTTACGTACACATAGCCCAACAGTTTGATACCAGTCACGTCGGGGGACAGATTCACAGAAGAAGCAGAAATTTACTTACCAATCCTTTTAATGTTCAGTAAATCAACATTATATTCTCTAGAAATGTTCACAATTTTATAACAATGCTTGTACAAAGACCTATAAATAAAATTAATTGGAACGAAAGCAGATAATATCCTTTGTGTAGCAAAGTTTAATATCATGTTGAAATAAAACGGTATAGAATAATCTCTCTCACTGTTAAATGTAAAGTATTAATTTCTACAGAGACAATTTTCTATTGTTTGATTATTTTACTAAAAAATATGACCTAAGTAGTAGGTTCCGTTCATAGCATCATACAACGATCGTAACCGGCTAAAATGGTTTCATTATCGACATTTGTGATTAGTGAGTTTTTACACTCCATATATATATTGTTACGCGACCCACATACCGAACGGTTGTGTGTGGTTTACTTACTTGTATAAATGTTTAATCTGTCTGAGATTTGTGTCTAATATCAATTTTATTAAAAGAAAAGCATATACAAAACAATGAGCAACGTAAGCGTCCCGTCAAGAATGGCGACACCGGATATGTGGGGAGGCGTCAGACGCCAGACGGCCCTGCTATTATTCACGTAGGCAGTGTTAAGCGCCAAGTGGATGATCATATAACGAAAATTTACAATTGATTTACAAATAAGAGCTAGCAGTCATTTGTGTGGCAGCTTTTTTTCTCTCTCTCTTAGTGAAATTAATTGTGAATTTTTTGTATTGAACCTTAAATTGGACTCAAGTAAACATTATTCTAATAACTAGTGGTCCGGTAAGTGATTTCAGACTAATTTGACAGATTTTTTTTATATAGAATTTGATGGTTAGCAGTTATTAGAATGTTTACATTCGATTCGGAACAAAAGTGTTTATAACCTTTCTTTTTATGCCTTTTTCATTTTTCAGGGAATACGTGGGGTGACTTCGGACATGCCAAGAAAATATAGAAAGGTTTTAGGAGGTCGTCCGTACATAACCTATATGAAAGCTAGCCTTGAAAATACCATGAATAATGTTAGAGTAAATAAAATATATATTCGAGCGTCAGCTGAGAAATATGAATTGCCAAAAAGTACCTTGGAAGATCACGTAAAAAACAATGGCAATGTTAAGTCTCCTGGAGGACAGCCAGTGTTGTTAAAAGAAGAGGAGGGAAAACTTTGTGAAGGGTTTTTACAATGTGCCAAATAGGGGTTTCCTTTAAGAGTGCTTGATGTACAACTTGTCATACAGGAATATTTAAATCGTTGTGGCAAGAATGTGTCAAGATTTACAAGTAATTGCCCAGGGATTGAATGGGTCCGTGGATTTCTTGCTTGGAACAAGAACCTCACATTGCGCCTAGGAGAGAATATTAAGAGAGTTCGTGCTGCTGTAGATACAAATGTTTTGACAGAATATTTCGACAACTTGGAAGAGGCTCTTATTGGTGTGCAACCTTCCAATATAATCAAATTTGATGAGACTAATTTTTGTGATGATCCGAGGAAAAACTAGGGTCATTGTAAAAAGTGGGGTGAAGCATCCAGAGTTAATAAAAGACATAAAAAACCAGCATATCGGTTATGATGGCGGCTTCAGGTAGTGGTGAAATACTGCCACCCTATACATTATATAAAGCCACTCATATTTATCTGACATAGATAGAAGGATCTGGATATAATAGAAATCCAAGTGGATGGTTTGACATGCCTATATTTGAAGATTGATTCTTAACAACATGTGTGCTTTTCCTTAGGAAACTACAAGGTCCTAAGGTTATTATTGGTGACAACTTATCAAACCATCTTTAACTTGAGGTTATAAAAATGTGTGAAAACCTAGATGTTAGATTTATCCTCTTGCCTCCAAACTCCACACACTTATGTCAACCATTGGATGTTGCCTTTTTCAGGCCCTTAAAGGCAGCATGGCGCAAGTGTATGGATGAATAATAAATGGATGTTGTCACTGTACGGTGTTTATTCTGTGGCTCTGATGAAGGTTGGCTTATTGTTTATATTTCTAAATTGGAAATCACTGAAAAATCTGTGCTTTTGCAATGACCCTCTGGCGTGGTGGAAATTTCTTTGTAGTTTCTGCTATACTGAAAAAAATAATATCACCTGCTGGGACTTTTTTTTATTCATTAATAACTTCATCATCACAGTGATAGAGGTTTGTTCATTTTCTTAATTTTAACTTTTCCGGCAATTGGCGTAGTCTACTCGTTGTTGGGCGGCGTATTATTACTGGGGCAGCGGGCTTGGGTGGGTTGGATACTGGCGTGGCTGGTTGTAAAGACAATGTGTCATTTGTTGGGTAACTGGAGCCACTATCATGTATCTCACCTTCAGTACTATTTATAGAAGTGATAGTAGTCCTTTCTTTTAAATACGGTGTCAGAAAAGACAAATTATCCTCATATTTCCATTATTTTTTTTGTAGTCACACATTCTTCCCTACGTTTAGTTTCATTTTGCCTCTTCATCGCTCGTCAAAACCTATCCCTTAAAGCATTCCAGGGTTTTATAAATTCTTTTTCTGGAAAAAAAAAAGTAAATGAAAATTAAAATTGACAAAACTGAAATTTTAGACATAATTTATATTTCTTTTCAGATTTTGGCTACTGGAGACTCGTTTAAATATATAGCCTTCAGTTACCGCCTTGGTCTAAGTAAGTGTCGTGCAGGGCAGGAGCATGGAACGCTATTAAACAATAATAACTGTCCTGTAAAAGTACATACATGACCATCTCAACAACCGAAAAATGGTGTGAAATTGTCGATGCATTTAGGAATACCTGAAATTTCCCCAACTGAGTTAGAGTGGTTGATGAGAAACACCTTCAAATAACATCGGATCCATGTACTTAAATTAGAAAAATACATTTTCCATTGTTTTAATGGTTTTTGTGGATGTAAATTATAATTGTATTGCTGTGGATAATGGTGCTTATGGGAAAAATATTTATGGAGGTGTATTTGTAAAATTAAAGCTAGGAAAATATTTAGCCCTGGAAAAGTTAAACATACTGGAAGATAAACCACATGGAGGCTGCACGTTGTAATTGGATATGAAATTTTTCCACTTTTAATAAGGCCTTATCCTGGTTCACAAGAAACCAATCCGGTAAAAAGTCATTTCAACGAAAGATTGTCCCGCGCAAGAAAAATTGTTGAAAACGCATTTGGAATACTAGCGCAAAAGTTCCGTTTGTGTAACAGAAGAATACAATTTAAACCTGAGAATGTAGTCAAAGTTATATTGACCATAGTCCACACACATACTTCACAAATTCATAAAAACTGGTGGTGATGTAAACATTCATGTGCAAGAAAACGAGACTTCATCTAATATTATTAGACCACCATGTCAAAGAGGAAACAGTCAGGAAGTTGCTTCTCACATCAGGGAACAGTTTGCAAGGTTTCTAAATTCTTGGAAAGGAAGAATGGACTAAAAACATAAAGCAAAACTTTCCTTGTTTAGCCTACTTAACTCGATTATTTAAATAAAATGTTTACTTATCAATTTTGTTTAATTTATCCACTCTCTTCATGATGCATCTTTTTTTTTGTATTACTATCTATTTTATCTCGTAAATTGAACAAAAATTAATGCTCCCGTACTAATTCTATTAACATTTAACTATCCATAGTGGCAATGCGCTAGAATGAGTGTGAACATGACGGACGGGCCATACATAATGAGCATATTGCTTCCTTTGTGGTCCTGCCCGACATATCCACACACGTAGCGTATCAGACAAATATTCTAGCCGAGAATCCTGTACAGAAACGGACCGCTCCGTACCGTAACAGAGTGGATACGCTACGTTTTGTATGAATGCTCTTCTATAAAAAATATTTGTCGTGCCAGAAACGATCATATAGTACATCAAAATAAATTATGTTTAATATAAAGCTATTATTTCTGGAATGCGCATCGAAGATATTATAAATATTAGGTGGAATGTCATATGAGTTAAAAATTCTTTTGCCAGCAAATTGCAAGTAGTGACCATAGGAAATTTAACAAGATTTAATAGGAATATTCATAGCAAAAAAAAAAAAGCTGAGAGATTGGTATATACATTAATTATGCATCTATAATTAATAATGGTTTTCAATCACTTTCTCTGTAATGTTTTCCATCATCGTATTAAATATTTCATTTATTATAAAAAGACAACCTCTGTAGTGTATTGGTCATAGTTCTTGGCTACAGATCCAAGGGTCCGGGGCTTAATACCCAACACTTTAAGATTTTTCTGTGAAGCAGTGGGTTTGGAACCAGGTCCCTCAGCTTCGTGAATACAAATGAGGATCTAATTGATTGCATAAATAGCTAGTGGCTCTGGACTAAAAAAACTGAGGTTAACAACCAGAGATTCCATTGTGATGACCCCATCACCTTCTATTTGCAAATGTTGGTACTGTCATTGTCAACCGATGGTAACTGCTCTATTGGTAGGCATAATTCGATTGTGATTCAGTTATTTTACTATTATTATTATGGTTATCATAATCATCATAATTATTATTATTATTATTATAATTATAAAACAACCATTCTAATGTTAAACTCCAGACCCGTGGGTTGTGATTACTTTTTGTGGCCTGACTGGGGTGAAGCTTAGCTTGAGTGACAGATTAGGAATAATGGAAGTTTCAACTTTTTAATAATAAAAATGAATTTATTATTTTGCAACCAGTGACCTTTTAAAACATGTAACCAGTTTAGTATCAATAAAAGAATTCAACCAAACTTTAAATAACAATTTTCATTGATCACCATTATTTTATTTTCCTAAGGTACCATCAACTCTAGTCTCTAGTTACGCCTATATTGTGGTTAGTGTTAGTATGAATTTACATACACATAAGTTCAACATTAAGATTAAAATAATAAGTCGGTGCAACCCAGTAACTTTTAATAAAAAAAATTAATACAATTTTAGTTTTATCACTGCTGCCCCCAAAAATGTTACAATTTAATTATCATGACTAACCAAAAACATTTTCCTTAGCAACCGTTTCAAGCCATCATAAGTCATAACTCATTGCACAAAGATCAAATTTTTACAAAGAGAATAAAACATAATAGTTATTAATTTATTATACATAGATGTGCCCATTTTTTAATAACTTACTATGTATAAGATAGCTTAAGTTTTAAATGTTACCTTAAAAGTTTTTACATCTTTGCTTTTTTATTATCACGAAATCGGTATTTTAAGATGTGGTCAACCTGGGCCCCAAATTCAAACAAGAGAAAAAATAAAATAGCATTGCCAACAACGTAACCATATAATTTCTTTCTATGCTGTTATATTGCTATCTAGTGAGAAATTCAAGAAGCTAATTCGTTTCCTCTTGTACAGTAATGTGATCTGTTTTGTAGTATGTGTGTGAATGTGTGTATGTTAAGTGTCTCTTGGATTTATTGTGCTGTGAATTTACGCTATTTTGGATAATTGGAATGGTTCGAACTGTTGTAAGTTGACAAAAAGCGTTATCTAACTCAATTGTATTATTTGCAATTTAATATAAATTAAATTTAAGAATAGGAGAGTATGTCACTTTAAAACTAAGCTTTGCTCTTTTGCAGCAAAATATGGGATGGTTATTATATTTTTAGTTTTATTTGTGTGTTGTTGATTACAAAACAATCTCATTATTATCATCATTAAATTATAGGCCTACCAAGGTATTAAACTTTTCTATTTAAAACCAATTTAAAATTGAGTGGCTCCTATTAGAAATTTATTGGGAAAAGTTTAACTCCAAAAACCTTTGTAGTTCCTTTATAAACACTGAACCAACACTTAAAAAAAAAATTAGTAAGACATTTCGACAAGTAATAACACAGGTTATTTTTGAATATTTCCAAGAATTTCTGCTGAATTGAAGTTGCATAAAAAAATTGTACACTTCGTGTCTATCTCCATGCAATTATATATACCTAACAAATGAATATAACCATAAAAATTTACCAGTCAACATTCAAACGGTGAGTTATGGCTCTGCTGCTAGAAGATATTAATGCATCTTAAGCCTTTATGTAATTTCAACCTTAAGTAAAATTGTTTTCATGTTCTATGTGGAGCAACTATCACAGACCGAAAGGACACTTTGTATAGGTCTTGTAACAACCTGTGACTTAACTGGTACCATTGCGTACAGTACATTAGGGTATCCATAATATGGAGTGGCCCCAGGTAAAAGGGGGCCCAAAACTGTAGATATGGGTTAGGTAAGGAGTGAGGTTTGAAAAATTTCCAAGTGTCTATGAAGAACACTATTTGTTTTCATCAAACAAAAGTAGAGTAAAGCTTCTCTAAACCTGTGTATTTTTTAATCAACAACTAAAGTTTATTTTAAATACAAACTTTAAAAAATGAGATACATAATGGCTAACCGAAATTGATCAATGCAGATTAATTTTGAACATTCTACTCTACTCAATTCAGCAATGCTTAGTCGATTTCGTTGGTCTTGCTCACTTCAGTACCTGATATTCGTGGGCTCAAAATCCGTTCGGGGTCGCCCGATTTTTCTTTAGTGTTTAAAATCCGTGGCAAAACTTCCTTTGGAGGGGAAGTAAAGCTGTCGGCCCCTTGTCGATTGAGGCAGGTAAAATAACCCTGAAAGCTATGTGAAAATACCTTTTCTGGCAAAATTGGTAGGTCCTTTTACTCTTGCTCATAGAAATTCTGTTATGCTGATATAATCAGTCGGTTCAGAAAATACATCAAATAAATTAAAAAATCAATGCTTAATACATACTATCTATATTATAAAACTCAAAAAGGCATACAATACATCAAAATTAAAATACAAATGTAGGCCTACTGTACCATGCCTTGGTATGTGTATTCAGTTTAGCAACTGGAAGCGCACAGGTTAAAAAAAATACCAATCCTATCATTTACTCGCAAGAAAAGGTCATGTTTTTGTAGAAAAAAAATTTTTTGGTCCCACAAAATATTGGTTCAATACAAACACAAAGTTTAATTTTCTTCACATGGTAGGTGACCTCGACATTTCTTGAATATCTGCCAAGGTTGTCCTGGAATTTAATGACTATGCTCATGACAGATATTCAAGAACTGTTGATGTCACCATGTGAAGAAAATTAAACTCTCTGTTTGCACTGGAGCAATAGTTTATTTATTTCAGCAAAAAGATAAAAAATATTGCTTTAAACTTGTAAAAACCTTGGCCTTTTCTTGCATGCCTTACATCAGCACCTTAATGAACCACCAACTTGTTTTGGGTTTCATCGAATTGAATTAGCCTATTTGTATAGAGATAAAATTGTAATGGATATAATGTTACCAAAATAAATTTTATAACTACTGTAGCCCCGTGGCTTCTTTGGTGCTGACTGACAGCTCACAGCTGACTTATGACAGTCGAAATTTAGATATATACCTACATTTTAATTGTCAAAAGTGACAGCTGCTAAACACATGTTTTTGCAGATCATTTGGTTCGGCGTAGGGATACGTTATTTGGTCTGGTAACTTTTTAAAGCTGTCAGTCAGCACCAAAGAAGTTGTGGGGCTACTGTACATATTTTATGTTCCTAGATGAATTTAGTTTATATTAGCCGGAAGTAATTTTGTCTTTTCCCATTTTTTTTTTGTCATAGCCAACATTTTTGTGATAGCATTGAATCTAATCAACATGTTACACTTGAATGTATTGGTACAAAGCTGAGAAAATGTTTTTTATTCATGTATTACTTCTAATATGAAGATGTTTGAAATTTACGGATAAAAACATATTTATCTTAGTAGAATATTAAAAACTCTATGATAGGAAATTGGCTGGAGTTCTTATTCTATATATATATAAAAAAAATTCAATATAGGTTCTCTATTTACCGTAAGGCGAGATGGAAAGGGACGCGAGAATAGGTGAGTGTTTTTCTTTTTTTATAGCAAAACTTTTTTTTTTTGCCAAAATCAATAAAATATAGCCAGGCCTCCACCGTAGTTCGGATTCCACGTTAAACTGTAGGTCTTCCATTTCATCTCACAATCACCCTACCATTACACAATTAGTACATGCATATAACCTGGACGGGTAGTAAGACGCGGCGCTAATAATATAATATTGCTCCAGTACAAACATAGGCCTATGTTTTAATTTTCTTCACATGCTGACCTCAAAATTTCTTGAATATCTATCAGGATGTTCTGGAATTTAATGTCAATTTTTTCTCTTCATTTAAAAAGTGTGTTAGATAATGCCGCTATGCTCATGACAATTCAGGAACTGTTATCAATGTGTGAAGAAAATTAAACTTTATGTTTCTTCTGGAGCAATGTGTTATTTATTTTGGACAAAAAAAAAAGATTTGCCATTAAAGGAGAAAAAAAAAAACACTGGCCTTTTCACGTGTTATCTTCCATGCTATCTTAAAATGGTAAATTATAACTTACTTTTGGACTATCCAGATAAAAAAAAATGAATCTTACCTTGATACAACATTTCTATTAAGATAACAATTAACAAGACTGATATATATTCTTAAAATTGAAAAATGACACCTGGACACGGGAATCGAACCCGGGACCTTCGGCTTAGTACGCCAATGCTCTTACACACTGAGCTATCCAGGAATCGTCCCGTGCCCATGATCATTCTTCACTCATAGTTTAAGGCAGAGTCTAAGACTGATATACCTAGGTACTTACTGTAAAAATACCTACTAAGTAAGATTTTATGAAGTAGTAAAAATCTGTTCTCAATTTCATGTTGGATTAATATGACATAATTGCAAGAAAATTTTCTCCCATATAATATAATTCTCCAACATAGTTTTACATTTTTAATTTGTGACCACAGTACTTAGTATTTTGAAATTATCTTGTTTTTCTTGTAGATTCTCCTGGATTTAAAAAATTAAATTTCAATAAACCGAAGTGTCCCAGTATCCTAACTTTCAAAATATGACTTACAGTAGCCCCATGGCTTCTTTGGTGCTGACTGACAGCTTTAAAAGTTACCAGACCAAATTATGTATTCCTACGCTGAACCAAATTATCTGCAAAAACATGTGTTTAGCAGCTGTCACTTCAGCTATATACCTAAATGTTGACTGTCAGAAGTCAGCTGTGAACTGTCAGAAGTCAGCTGTGAGCTGTCAGTCAGCACCAAAGAAGCCACGGGGCTACTGTAGCTTACTGAAATGGTTTTCTAGTAGGCCAATTTTTTTTCACAATAAGAACACAAATACAAATGGACAGAGGTGGATCAAGAATATTTCTCTAAGGGGGAGTAGGGAGTTTGAATTTTAGATAACATGCTTACCAACCATAAAAATGCAAAATGGTTTAACCAGTTACTAATGTCAGTGGATTAAACGTTGGGCTCATCTAATCTGGTTTGCCAATGATGACTAGGGTTGCGGTTCACATCCCAGCCTGGTGTAAAAAGGTTGTCTTTGCTTAAATTGTTTCGCTGCATTTCTCCGTTCAAATGCGTGCACATTTGATATAAATTATAGCGTCCTCATCCTTGAAATCAATATTATCCAAAATAACTACCCGTTCTAGGGGCCACGTTGTCTAACGTGCTACTGTCATAGTAGACTTGACCACCAATTGTGGGGAGATCGAGGTTTGAATCTGGATTGGGTGTAATGAGGGTGGTTTTATGCTACCCAAATGGTTTTCCTCTCTCCCTCCACACAAACGTGGGTACACTTAATCCAAATTCAACCTTCTTCATCCCTAACACAGCATAATACATATATACCATATTGTATAACCCCAACAGATAGTAATACACTAAAAACAAATTGCCAAAGAAAACTAGTTTGAGCAAAGCTACTGGAATTTGTATGATTACATTAATATTAAATGATCTTGTGGTGGGGTTAGAGCTAAAACTAATATTTTAGTGTCAAAATTAAATAGGAAAACATTGTCACTATGTGCAATGCCCTAATAATTCTAGACCATTGGTTGCGGGGGGGGGGGGGCGGACGAATTGTTGAAAAACAGAAAAAGAGATCAAGGAGTTAACTATCGCTTAAACTCCCTTCCCAGTGTATAGGAAAAAAAATATGG
>CABFOW010003920.1:0-19470 GCA_902141385.1 Timema californicum
AAAAAAAAAAAATTATCAAAGAAAAAAGGTAGAAATAGACACAATAAAGGTTCTTATTCATAAAATAGGCAATTCTAGACAATATAAAATCAACATATTGTATTTGTAATAACATGAAACACCAATATATCTCATCTGCCTATGTTTTACTATAAAGGAAAAAAAGGCAAATAGGCAAAATCCGGTCTCTACTAATGACTCAATCTGATAACTCATCTACATACAATTAAATTTTGTCTAATGTTCAACTATACATTTTATAACTAATCAGTTTTTATTATGTTTCATGTTATTTTATTATTTACATTATTTAGGTATATATATTATGCTTCAATGTATAGTTTATGTAATATAACATCTCAATCTCATAATCTTAAATCAACTTTAAATTGACACTAAACTCAAAACTTAATATCCAAGTCTTCCAAATTAATATCACTCTATTAGGTAATTTATTAATTTTCACCATTCACGTAAGTACACAAAAATAAAAAACTAAAGCAAACATTTTACTTGCACTTTCGGATACTTTATGAATCGGTAGGGCGTGCCAGTGACGTTGCGGAAGGTGCATCCTTCTTTCTCCTGGTAAGTTGGATTTCTGGTCTGACTGTACGTTATCAGCTGGCACCAGACTCCGAACTGATACCAGGGAATCCACATAACCTACTGGCGTCCTCGGGAACAAGTTGCAATTTCCTCAGTCGACCTCTAGCCCGCACTTCGGCATCAGTGTCACTAATTACAGGGATCAACTTAGTCAATTATAGTTTAACCCTATATGTGTGAACAACCATAGAACAGAAGGGTAGTTATATCTTAATGGTTACAGGGGACAACACGTTTAACATTACATAAGATCCTTTGTACTGGAGTAGGAACTTTTCTATACGACCACGTTTTAAAACTTGATCAAAAAGATACACTAAGTCCCCAACTCTGTGTTTAGGCACAATACTCTTCTTGTTATACTGAGCTACCTGATGTTGAAATGCTAGACGATTTTGTTTCTTGACCATTTTCACACAATTCCAGTTGCTCACATCTTTGTAGAGTTACACGGAAATTTTACAGAATCAAATGGGGTCATCATTATTCAACAATAAACAATTGCATACATTTAATTTTTGTATTGGGATGTAGCTTGGTGGTACAAGCTGCATAAGGTAAAAATATGTCCTAGTTGTCATTTTTGACTATTTACAAAATGACTCAGCATTTTGAAAATCATTTATTATACTTGTACATTTCCCTCGGGATGGGATGGTGTTGTATGTATTCTATTGACATTGAGCAATTTACATACCCGCACATTTAATTCTGGTATGAAGTTTAAACCCTGGACTCAATAATAGGTAAGGTGCCTTGAACTTCAACAACCATTGGAAAATGAAGACTTTAGCGATCGTCTCTACACTTTGAGGTTTTGGTAACATTACCAAATATCCGTTCGAAAGGGACCTTAGTATCAGGTAGTCCTTGAAGTGGTGCTTTGGTTTTCCTATACTTGTTTCTCTGGTTTCATGAAACACATTTACATCTGTTGGGTCACAAATACTTTTGCACTGTAGTTCATAGTTCTCTTACCACTGTGGCCAGCTAAAACTGAGTTGTGACATTCTTATATCACATCGTCATGCTTTGATTCAGGTATCAAAATCTGCTTTCCTTTTTTGGTTTCTTGGAAAGCAGGCCGTTAACCTCTTGGAAACCAGCGTTATTTCTCCAAATTTGATAATTTTCATCTTTGTATCTCTGCTCTATTAAGTCTTCAGCTTACAACCCGAACATCTAGTAAAACTTAGTACTTAAAAAAAGTCTTCTTGGGTACTGAGTTTGATGGCCATTATTTATCTACTTAATCTGTCGGCATTTACATGGAGTTTTCATTGTTGATGACACTCGTATACATACTCACTAAGCCACAAACTCCATCTCACTAAACTAATGCTATGGTCTTTCAACCCCAATAACTACTTATGAGTGGCATAATACATAATTATCATGAAGGGTCTTCCATATAGGTAGCAACAGAATTTATTTCAACTTTGTTCAATTGACGGAACATGAAAGCAACAGGATGCTCTTAACTCTCAACCTCCTGTGACACCACACAACCAAGTGCGTAATTCATAGCATTTGAAGACAAAATAAATATGTTTTAATAATCTGAGAATTTATACTAGTGATGAAGTCAATGCAGTCTTTAAGGCTTCCATAGCGCTAATGCAATCTGAGATATTCTCTTAACTTTGTTCAAACAAGCTGTGCTTTCTAAGTATAGTTTTCAATAGATCTTTGATAACAATTTAGAACCCTAACAATTATTGATGTTCTTTGACGTTTGCTGGAATTGGATAGGTTCGGACGGCTTTGACTAACCGAGGGTCGCATTTTAGTCCTTATTGATTTATATTGTGATCTAGGTAAAGTATCTAAATGGGTGTGAATCGTTATCTATCAATATTTAGGGGCAAACTGGCTTGGTGAAACTATATTAACACTGCATGAATTCCTTCAGCATGTTCTCTTATGTCCTTACTAAATAGTATTATGTTATCTAAGTAAAATAATGTTTGAGTTAGTGTTAACCCATACAATATACTATCCATTAGCAAATGTGGTAGGCATGTTTCCTAGTCCAAAACTCATCCTAAAATATTTGTACATACTTGTAGTAGACAGAAAAGAATTATTTGCTTGGTCATCGGGATAAACACACAGCTATGTATAGCCACTAGTCATGTCACAGCACAAAAATACTTCACATTTATACATATTTTCAATTGTTTCAACTAAATTAAGTAGTGGCTAAAGGTTTGGAGTAGTTACTTTACTTAATGCGCTGTAGTCAATACAAAATCGATATTTTGGTTCACCTGTTTGAGATTTCTTTTTTACAATGACTATAGGAAAGCACCATGGTGGATCATGTGTGCCCCTTGGTTTGATGAAACCAGCTTTTAATTATTCCTCAACCAAGTTTTGAGTATTTGGTGGTGCACAATATGAGTAGCGGGTAAAAATTATCCTTTTCCCTTAAAATGTCTTTAAACTTTTGTATAATAGGGTTAAAAATGTTTAAATCCTTTGACAAACAAACAGTTGTTTTTTTAATTCAGTAAATTTTCACATTTAGTGGTTGTAGTCTCATTAACCTCACAAGCTTGTATGACTTTATTTTGACCCCAACTCTTAGGCAATACAAAGTCCATAGCATCAAAAACTTCACCCAAGGGTTTTTTTCACAACAAATGATGTCATCCTTGTTTCCATAAAACACACTAGCGATTACTGCCCCTCATAGTATTTGAATATCCATATGGCCCATGTTGAGAATTACAGGGACTATGACCCTTTTTCCTGCTCTTATGGCAATACTTACACTTCTAGCCATACAACAGTATTGGTATTACAGTGTGTCATGTTGTACAACTGGTTCTACTAAAAGTAACTTATTGTCAACAACTTTTGGAAGTTTATCTTTAGCATGAATTATTTTCCTTGCGGCCTGCTAGCATTTTTTTTCAGTGTGTATTAAATGTACTATAACTAGAACCATTTTCACAGCGCAGGATGATGTAGCGACCCCAATATTTACAACTGCATTGTTTTTTTTTTTTTGGAGTCCTATTTCAGCTTTTGTACCTAAAGCATAAGATTTACAATGAAGTTACAACTTTGGTTTTTTTATGTCAATAAACGCCGGTTTTTTTTAGTAAGATATCCCCTCGTAACTGTGACAACTTACATTTATTACATAACTCTTGTTAAAATTAATAGTCAAAGGCTTTTATCCCAAATTTTGAATTTTTCATCCTCCTAGACTTGGTTTGGGAATATTTTTATTTCCTACAACTTGTTGGTAAATTACTGAAACTTTAGTGCCTGTTTCGACTAACAACCGGCATTGATCACCCTAATAGTTTGCAAAAACTATAAGCTCTTCTGCCCTAATGTCTTCATTGTCAGGGGAAGTTACAGGGACACATTTTATTTGAACTGGGGGTCGTGGCTTGACCCAATCACTTGACTGTTTGGAGAGGTTCCTTCAAAGCGTTCCCCACAAAATTTGGAAATATTTCCATTGGTCTGACAATTGAAACAAACTAATTTGTTGGTAGGACAAGTATGAGGGAAATTACCATATCTCTGACATAGGTGACATTTACTATCAGAGTAATTTGTATAAACATGTTTCTCAGCTAGCCGGTTTTCGTTTGTTCGATGGTCAACTTCCACAATGTCAACTGCAGATTATATTGTGTCTTGGAAGAATTTAAGCTTTGAAAGACAAGTCATCTTAATCCCTACCAAGGCCATAATGACTGCAACACATCCAACTTAATCTACCAACTTCAATGTAATTTTTATGAAGCTGAATACATTGGACTCAATACCAACTTCATTGTAATTTTTATGAAGCTGAATACATTGGATTCAAAACAGAACCTCTGAGAATATGCATGAGCAATCACCGTTTCAGTATCAACCACAAAAATCCAGATAAACCAGTTCCTTTCCATGCTAACATCCACAATAAGGATTCTGACTTCTGCTACACCACCAGAGTACTCAGAGTATTCCTTACAGCAACTTGCAATAACTCTCAACTCTACCAATGGGATCTTGCACATCAATGGGATCTTGCACATCAATGGGTAACAAAATACAGACTACCCCCTGGTTAAAATATGAGATAGAAAAGAATAAATATTTTATATACTTACTATTTCAATTATGGTCTTTGTTAATCTTATTTAAATTTTTAAATATTAATTTTTCAACAAGCTATCTAATCAAGCCTCCATTCTGTTGCATCAATTTGGCAACGCCGCAAGTTTTTAGTTATATTTCAAATTCTTCTTACATATATGTATATATATATATATATATACATACATACACACATCCATATAATATCATTATTTGTGTTTTGTGTGCCTCTTGATATGAAAAAGGAATATTTCCGAAAAATAAGTGTGTAGCTGTGAAAGTATGAAGAAGCGGGAAGTTTTATAGTTTAAGAAGAAATTAAAAAAGAAGTTTGCTTGTTCCTACCTGGGCCTAACATAACTATCCTTTCAGGTTGGCTTCCTTAACTATCAATTATTTCACATTATTGTACTGTTTCTACACTATCATATTATACATTACCAAGCCATTAGTCAATAATTCATTGAAAGTAGAAATACAGTAACTTTTCAAGCCATCGTCTTATGAAAATTTAACTATATCTATTATATTCTTATCATGCAGTGTTAATGCAGGTAGAGAGGTCATCATTTTAATCTCAACCTGATGTACAAGGATTATTTCCTTCCATAGGGTTCTTATCCCTCCATTCTAATTTCGTTCCTACCCCACTAAGATAGTCCAAACTTGTAGACATTCTGTATCCAATATATGTTAAAACACACATTTCTTAGTTTGGATATAAATAAGAATTATAATATTTTGTCTAGTTTTGCAAGCAGATTTCATTGAATTAAATGAAGGGGTTAGGGCAAAAACACGATGCCCCTCATGTTATGAAAAAATTTGTTAGAATGGATTTCTGGTAGTTTACCTTTTGAATAAAAAGTTGATTTTATGGTAAGTCAAGACCTAGACGATGGCTAATATCGACGAATATTTGATTTAATTTTTATATCTAGAGTTACAGATTTTATAGACATTGAAATAGTGAAAATATCCCATCTAAATTTGTGATTATCATGTTTTTGCCCCGATCCCCTCTTATACAGGGCTACTCATAATTCTGTTAAAAAAACATTTAAAATGTTTACCATTCTTAAACTATGCAACATATAGTGGTAATTCTTACACAGAAATAATAAAAAAACTATCTTAGTGTTTGTGAAGAAAATCGCCTTCGCAAATTGCCACGGACTAGGAGCCAGTATTAGCAAAGATTGAGCTGAGCCAGCTTGTGAAGGCATTATGTGAAAACTATTTTTGTTGTGACATCGCAGCAATAATTTTGAGATAATTCCAGAAGATTCTCAGGTGTACAACAGTATCAAGAAGTGGCTTGAGAAATTCCACGATGAAGGCTGCCTGTAAACTGCTCTTTAGCCGGCCTCTTTGTCCAAGTGAAGAAATTGTGGGTCCTGTTATACAAGCATATGCTTGCAGACCCCGCAAGTCCATTACACATGAAAGTTTGACATTTAGAATCTCACCACTAACAGTGTGGAAAATTCTTTGTAAGAGACAGAAGTTCAAACCATACAAACTTATGTTGCTACAGGCTATCAAGGTTAATGACAGAAAGTACACCTTCATTTTTTACAGTGAAATGCTGGAGCGATAAAGCTACTTATCACATGTGTGGGATAACGAATTGGCACTGTGTGTGAGTTTGGGAATTGAAAATCCCCATGTGGTCATTGAGCATGTGTGAGACTCGCTAAAGGGGATGTCTCTGGCATAATTTCAAAGGTCGAGGTATATGGACCATTTTTCTTCACATAGACCACTATCACAGAAGTGACCACATGTGGACATGTTGGAGAACTGGCTGATGCCAAACTTTATATAGACGGGGATGATTACTTCTGTCAACAAGACTGCTGTGTTTCTCACTACCACAACAAAGTGCAATAGGTACTTTACTGAAAAATTGCCACAATGTTGGATTGGACGCACAGGTCATGATAATAGTGCATTAATTTGCTGGCCACATTGGATACTGGATTTAACCCCACACAACTTTTTCTTAGGGGGATTGTTGAAAGAGACTGTCTTTGTGCACCTAATCGCTGCCAATATCCTGTAACTTAGTGACACTTATTGACTCTAGCAATGCTTACATGCATGTGGGACAAAATGGATTATCGTAAAGATGTCTGCCACATTTACAAAGGTGGACACATTAAACATTTATTGAGTATGTAAATAAAAACTCTAATTGTTTACCTTAATTTAACTGTAATAAAATATCTATGTTGTTTAATTTATCTAAAGGTTTTATACAATTATGAATATCACTGAGATAGTAGATCTGACAAGACCTGCAATTAGGAGCAGCTGCCCTAGTCCGAGGGCTGTTTTGAGGTGACCTTAATGGGCCGTGTTGAGAGGGAACAACTTGATTTCTTGTATCATAGCATAGCAAATAAAACCAAATTCCTATCGTGGTTGGGTTATTAGAAACCTTTCCTGGACCTTACAAGAACACGGCCAACGCCGGATCAGACTGAACGATGTTTCGGCCCGACGGGCCAAGGGTTTTAGCAAAAACTAGTACCTATGGCCTTATACTCCAGGAGTGAAAAACATTATAGTGTTAAAGATAAATGGCAACTTTAAAAATGATAAACTCGGCATAAAGATTAAATACTTAAATTATTACTTTAACATATATTTTCAAGAGTTTTCAAAATAATTGTATTCTTATGATGGTTGTCTCCACAGATCATATGGCTGTCAATCAGTAAATCATGACAGTTCCATAAAAAAAAAAATTGAACATTTGGGACTGCTGTCAAATCAACAAGCCTTAAGACCTTATAATGTTTGATTTAGTTGAAACTTTATATAGTTATTGATCATGAAGACTTATGAACATATGACATCTTACTTTTCTAGGTCAAAGTGCTCTCAAGTTATAAAGTCTTAAAATTTGGGGAAAATGTTAAATTTTCTGTGAATCGCAAACATTACAATATTGATATTTGGAGTCCTAATTAAGATGCAAACATTAGAGCTTTAAAATTTTAAAGTACTTGCTTCAAGCTTTAACCAAATATATGTATTTAAAAAAAAAGTATTCTATTTTTAATTTCAAGGTCATAAAATAAAGTTTTAATTTCTAAAATGTTCAAAATCTGTACATTTTAAATTTTGGAAAAAATAACATTTCAACTTTGTTCTTAAGCATGTGCATGCAAAGTTTTAACTTGGGACGGTCATGGGATCACAAGTTATTGATTATTGGAATAAGCAATGCAGACTGTTGTATTGTGTTAATAACTAAGTAATTAAAGATACATAAGTAATGTTATCAGTAAACTTATTAAACTTTCATATAAGCCTCAGTCCATATCACACAGAGCTCAAGTGATATTTCACAGATGATCATACATAAACCGCTGGTGTCCAGTGTTGCCACACAGTAGATACCAAACACAGACAAATGACACAAGAACATAATTTTAGTAAATGTTCTAAGTGTGTTAGGGTTAAAAAATTATACCACGGGTTACCTAATATGTTGTTTGAATAACCTACAGTTAAATTACCCTAAGGTACATTTTATTTATAATGTTGATCTAAGGTAAAAGTTGGTAAAACTTAAGTTGGGGATTCCCATAGTGTTTATGAAAACTTGAGTTCATGTTTTCAGAAGTTATGTTGACTTTTTAAAATAAATTAAGTGTTAACCCAACAGAGTTAAACTTCAACACTTGACTTTACTAATATTGATTTATGTTCTTAATATTTTACCTGTTTATTAATTGTTACATAATTATATAGTGAATGCAGGACTATCAAAAGTTATATTCTCATTATTAAAACTGGCCTATAAATCAACCTCTTTAAGGCCAGTTTAAACTCAAAGATAAATGAAACAATTTATAAATGTTCATTTAAGTAACATTTAATCAAGTGAGTCATCTGTGAGCTATTTGGTTAAATTAATGTTTAGTATTGTACATAAACTAATAGTTTTGATATTGTAATGACTTTAAATTGCAAAATATCACAAATTTCACCACTCTGTTGCTATCCTTGAAAAAGGACATAACTTTTTAAAAATGTTTGATCTTGATCTTAGTAGATGGTAGATAAGAATTCTAAGTGATCCCTCCAAAGAAAATATGTGATTAATATATAAAGAAACTTTCAAAGACAAAAATAAACATCCTTAAAAACTTGGAAAATGATGTGGGTCAGAGTTGTTCAATGGATGCTGCAGGAAATATCAGGTCAAGTGGTGACCTCTGTAACAGTAGAGAGGAGTATAAATACCAGTAGATTGAGCATGGGATAGCTTAAATGTATATTTAAAATCATAGTGAATCACTGATAAAGAAAAAAATGACTTAATGAGTGCAACTATTCTAAATCTAAATCAAGATTCAAGTAGTGCCTACAGCTATTAAAGATAAGGTTAACTTTGTTACATCTGACAGTAAAGATACTGCTGACTGCTCAGTCAGAAATTATTACTCAGTTGAAAGAAAAGTTCCATGGAGCTACATCAAGAAGTGACAAATATGTAATCCTGTCTTTATTGCCACAAACATGGAGATTAAAGAAATTGGATAAAGAATTTCAAATTACATGGCAAGAAAAGTAAAATTACTTGTCAAAGAAAAGAGGATTTCGTCCTCCCCAAATCCAAGACCTGAGAATTCCCTAAACCAAAATATGGTTGATTTAGTATACAGATTTTATTGTTCTGAAGACTTAACCAGACAAAAGTCTGGTAAAAAATATTATGTTTTAATGAAAGTTAATGGTCAAAAAGTGAATGTTCAAAAAAGATAAGTATTTAATAACCTGAAAGAAGTGTACACACAGTTTAAAAACAAATATCCAAATGTACACATTGGGTTTTCTAATTTTGCTGAACTGCGCCCAAAAAATTGTATATTATCTGGGGAAACAGTACATATAGTGTTTGTGCTTGCACAATCCATCAAAAGCAAACAATGGGTGTCTGTTGATCCACTTGGCTGGAAACTCTTTTTTGAAAGATTGCAATCATTGATACAACATTAAAACTAAGATATTTTCCAATTCAGAAGACAGGAAGATTGAATATGTCACCTCTGACCACAAGGAAGAAATTTATTTTTATGAGATAAGTGACCAGAGTTTGTGAATATGATGGAAATTGGTGGCTCTGTTGTGTATTGGAAAAATACAAAATCCAAGAAACTATAAATGTTACCTCTTTACAAGGCCGTAGCCGGGGGAGGGGCGGTTGGTGGTTCAACATCCCCCCCCCCCCCCCCCAATTTTTTNCCCCCCCCCTGAAATTTTATGAACAAAATATATATGGCTTTATTTATGGTTCAAACAATATCAAAATTAAGATACAAATACAAATCAGGGGGCTGTGTTACCATAAAAAGCACTTCAGAAAACTTCTAGAGGTGATTAATATTTATAATTTTGTTTAGCCTTTGGCAGTTAAAGGGTTATATTGCAATAAAATCAAATACATCAGATAGATTTTAGAGGTGTTTAATATTTAGAGATTTTCATAGCCTTCAGTAGTTAAGGAGTTATATTGCCATAAAAAACACTTAAGATAGTTTCTAGAGGTGTTTAATATTCAGAATTGTTTTCTAGCTTTCAGCAATTGGGGTATTTGCCCACCAAACCCCCCCTGAAATTATTGGCTGGCTACAGCCTTGCCTCTGTACATCCACATGGCCCATCTCCATCATTCACATATCCTCAAAAACCAGATATCCTTACTATAAACAAGTTTGGGGTGAAAGCCATTGTCAACCCACAAACAGCAACAGTTCACATATACAAAACTACACAAAAGGAAATGCTGATGGTTTCACAAAAAATCTATTAGCAAAAAGGGGAACACAACGGTAAAAAAAGAGCTTTAATGTTTTATTAGAATTAAAATAACATCAAAATAATAAATCAAAACTATTATTAATACTATCTATTATTATTTATTTTTATTATTTATTTATTATAATTATTATTATTATTGATGTATAGATAGACCCGAGTCTGTGTAGAGAAATAGTTCTGTTTCTATTGCTTGTTTCAATAATCAATAACCTGTGAACCCATGACCGTCCCAAGTAAAAATGTGGCGTGTACATACCTAAGAACATAGAGATGATTTTTTTTTAAATTTTGAATTAACATTTTTTTAAATCTTAAAATTAAAACATTTTTATGAACTTGAAATAATTTTTTTTAACACTTTAAACTAAAGCCTTAAGCAAGGGCTTTGAAATGGTGCCGATCTGTGTTTGTATCTTAATTAGGACTCCAAATATTAATATTTCAGTGTTTGCAATTTAGAAAAAAACTTAAAACGTTTTCCCCTAATTTTAAAACTCTATAACTTGAGAACGCTTTGCCCTAGGAAAGTAAAATTTGCCATATGGTATTAAGTCATCATGAACAATAACTATGCAAAGTTTCAACTAAATTAAAAAATGCAAGGTCGAGGTGGTCAGCTTTATTGGTTGATTTCACATGGAATGACCCAAAGGTGGAATTTCAAAAAAGAATAAAACCTGCATTAGCATGAAGATTAGCTGAGAAAAGCATCCTTAATGCACTCAACTTGAATTTGAACTCTTCATCCTGATCATCAAGAGCAATGCGATAATTATTATGTTGGTATTGTTGGGAATATAATTCAGTTATCTTATGTAATTAGAAGGTTGTGCAGTCGAATGAGCTGAGGTGTCAACCAATAGTTGTCTAAAAACTAATGGTTTTTTTGTCTAACAATAACTTTATTTATATTATAAAATTATTGTTTCAGTATCATAGACAAAAGGTTTTGAACTTATTTATGAAAATAATTCATTTTACTTAAATAAATATTTGAAACATGTTACATAGCATTATATATGTGAAAGATGGAAAGAAATGCCTTAAAATGTATAGTCCATATGAATAATAAGGTTAAGTGAAACCGAAGGTGGAGCAGAGTAGAAGGTGGAATGGTTTGCAGCTTTGTAGATGGTAAATCAACTCACCTACTTGACTCCACCTTCTGTTTTTCTTAGTCTCATTCTTATATCCCCCCCTCACCCCCGATATATATATTTTACATATTGTTTTAAAGATAACCTTTCTTAAATTTGTCTACATATGTATTTCCTGTTATTATATAGAGGTCCCTACTTACCAGTCAGTGGCAACTTAAAACAAGACAAGTTATTACTTGTATTCCAAAAAACTCATAACAAATATTTCTGAACACACAGGGGCGGCCTGAGATAAATTTTGCGCCTGGGCGGGATTGCTTTTTGGCACCCTCGTATATAATTGGTGGATAATAGTCTATTTACCATATGAGTGGTAATAACTGAAAGCACCAGATGTATCTATTCTCTAAGCCAAATGATCTGCAAAACCATATATTAGTTTATCACTCCTGGCAATCAAAACTTTAACAAAAAACTTTTTTAAATAATAGGTTTTTTGATTGATTTTACATCTTCTTCTGTCAGCTACCACACTTGCTGTGGTGAATGGACTCTAGTAAAAGATGAAAATAATCCCCAACTCTTTTTTAAGCCTAAAGTAACCTGGGCTTGATAGGAAAATAATTAAATCATCCAAAGGGCTACTCCACAAATGGTAACTATACTCCAAACATTTAACTGATGTTAGGATTATCAATAAAACTATAAGAACATATTTTGTAGACAATACGTTCCTTTATTTTTTTATCACTAAACACATTTTGACTTAATGAACTGTTTGCGTTATAGTTGCAAAAAACTGTTTTAGGGCACAATATTTTCATGATGGCAAATGTATATTAACTTCTTAAGAGTGGCACTATATTCTTTTTTACTCACCACAAAAAACTATAATTATATGTGTAAAATTTAATTCTAGTATTAAAAAATCAACAATTGTTATGCTTAGCAACTCCACTGTTGCGCCAAGTCTAGGCTAGGTTTGGGGACTTTTCCTATCACCCCCAGGTTAGGTAAGGTTAGGTTGGTGGACTTTTGGCATCCGTCTTAAACCAGCGCCCCAGGCCGCCGCCTGGCCCTTAAGCCTCCCCTATGAATACAATACAATGAATATACATACTTGTAATAAGTTGCTGTAATGTCATTTAACTTAGCAATAACACTTTCATTTATAATCAAATTAATTAATAAGATGTTAATTTGCCATTCAATACACATCTTCACTTCATACAGCACCACTGTTTGGGAATCACTGGCCTAAACTAATTTGTCCTAAAATGAATGTCAAACAAAAAGTTTTAACCTAGTTAATTTGTTACCCTTGACTCACTCAGCCCCAAAATTAACATCACCTTTTGAAAATCAGTTGGCCTAAAATAATAACACACCAACCATAAGTTTTTATTTTTTTTATCTATCACCGCTTCTTACTACCTGTTCGAGTTATACACTTAAAGTACTAATTACACTAATGGATTAGGAATTTAAAGGCTGGATTTAGAAGAAGTGGACCTGATTTTGCGTGGAGGGAGAGTGGAAAACCATTTAAGAAAAATCACCCTCAACTCACCCAACCAAGATTCAAACCTTGATCTCCCCATCCTGGCAGTCAAGCTCAACACGAAACTAGCGTATTATCCAACTACACCACCGAAGCGGGTAATATATAGTCATCGTAAGCATATATATGTGTGTTTTTTATACTTATCAAGCTATAATATTAATTTCATCTTAGGATTAAAACAATTCTGGACATTTCATTCTAATTGTACCATGAAAATATAAAATACAATTACATTTGTTTCATGGTAAAATAATTTGCACAAAAATGTTTCATTTTATGTAATATAATCTATGTAAATAGTTTATAGAGTTGGATTTAAGAAAAATATGTATTAAACCTAATGTTTATATTTAATTTAAATATTCATGATTCTCTTCCTGTGTACTTTCAGGGTAAGTCTATATTGTATTGATCCACCACTTTAAAGGTAGAAAGTTGTTCAAGATAGTTTTTGTTAATATATAATCTTGACCCAATTAAATTAGTTAACATTTCACCAAGGGTAGTTTGTAAAAATATATTTTAATTTTATTTTATTAATTACTAACCTCTATGTCTAGTATATTATATGTTACTTTTAACTACCTATATGAACTCGCTTTTTCCTGATACTTTATCTTTAGGTTGTCTAAATATTTTTCGCCATATTTGTTAAGTGTTAAGGTAGAACGGTAGTTTCTTACTCATTTTATTGTTTATAATGTGGAAACTAAATTTAATAATGGAAAATTTCACCGATTCATGATATCAAAGGGTATTTGTGGTCGTATTAATATGTTAAAACCATTTACGTCATTTATAGGTTTTGTAGTGATAAATTGTACATATTATCCTGCATTGCCTCTGATCCAGCATCTTACTACCTATATTAAATGTAGTATTTCCCTCAACAGATACCATTGTTTGATTGCTAGTTTCTCTTTTTGTCTATGATGTGTAGAGAAGGGTGTCCTATTGGTCCTGGTTTTACCCTGAGTAAAGTATTCATGATGACCCCGCTCCTCGCCAATAATAAGGACAAATGGGGCTTAGCTCTTGATGGCCAATTAAAACACGAAGACACAAATCTTGCTTCTAGCACTCTGTGAGTTATCGATAGTAATAACCAGACATACAAAAATTGTTCTAATTTTTATTTCTTAGATTGTTGCATGGGAAACCTATAATTTTTATTTCTTAAATTGTTGCATGGGAAACCTATAATTTTTATTTCTTAAATTGTTGCATGGGAAACCTATACCATTGTATTTAACATTTTAAACTGCTTACCTTATTTAAGCCAGCATGTGGGTTTATTAATAAATATATTTTATTTTACTGGTAGTTAATTGAGACAATTAAACAAAGTTGCATGTACTAAGCAAACCAGGAATTTTAGAGGTCCATTTATTTGCTTTTATTGCATAAATATATTATGGCTTTAACTGGCAGTAAAGATTTTTATGTTGTTTTTTTTAAATATATATATGGAATAAACTGTTAAAAAAATTTCCTGCTTAATCCATTCACTGCTGAGTTCAACTAAATACAATACTCACTTTATCATCTCATTGTGCTTGGTGGTTTGAATTCAATTAGAAGTGATCTCAAAACATCTTTAATTTTGTATCAGTGCTAAGCTCTTATGGTTATTTTAACAATTATCTCTCATATAATTCTTAAAACTTTTAATTTGAAATATCTTAGATTTTAAAAAATCATTAATTTAAAATGGCTATATATTTAGATGACAATATTTGATATTTCTCTGTACTATTGTCAAAAAATTGCCATTTGAAAGTTAATGGCCTAGTTTGAAAATTCAGTCATCAATACAGCATTTTCAAGACACAATATCAGACCTAAATGAACAGTTACTTGCTTTGGTGGCCACATGGTCTAAGGTGGCACTTTTGCAGTAGACTAGACTGCCGATACAAGGGAAATTGAGGTTTGAATACCTGGCAGTTGTACTGAGGGTGGTTTTTCCTAAACGATTTTCTTCTCTACCTCCATATAAATGTGGATACACTTACTCTAAATTGAACCCTCTAAATCCCTAATGCATTAGTATAATTAGTGCATAGGCATATCACTCCAACGGCTAGTAACCTGGTGCTTAAATACCATCAAAATAATATTTCCTGTTGAAGAAAAAAAATATGTACCTTCATTTTAGGGGTCACTAGAACCATTAACGCCTTTTTTTACGTTTTCACCTCATCCCCCTCCAACACCACCTCCCTTCACAACATGTTATGTAACTTTTCAGATCAAGAGTAAATATAGTTTTATCATTGGGAAGATTTAATGATACAAAAGAGGGACTCAGAATCAAAAGTTGTTATAAGTATGTTTATTAACAGTGAAAATATGAAACATATTTTTTTTAACTATACAATTTAAGTATAAGATGTGTACTACATAATGCTGTTATGTAACCATCCTCCCCCATGTAACACCATGTAGATATTAGAGCCACCTTTGCCCCCTTCCACAAAAGCGTTATGTGGTTTATGGATGACCCCTTATCCTTAAAGGTAGCATAATTTATAAAATACCTTTTAGAGGAAATGAAGTGTACATAAATTACTTTTTCGGGGGGAAACTATTTTAAATTTATCTTATACCTAATAGATATATGTAATAGTTATACTTTCAGTAATTCTTTATATAAATAAAACTAAGCACTTTTAAGATACGATAATTTTTATTCTAAAAATGTTGTAGTTTTCCAATATAAATAGATCAAATATTAGAATAATAAATTGGAATAAACTTGCTACTTTATATATGCTCCTAGGACAAAGAATTATAAATAATATTTTTAGAGAGCATGAATCTCTAATTTTATAGAGAGTTTCATTCTATGAAAAATCACCTAGGTTGAGTTTCTCAACCATTTTATAAATTTTCTATACTCTCAAGAAAGGTGACTGTGGTTGAAAGTAAGTACCTTAGAAATGTATGTGGAAAAACTTGTATGGACAGAGTCATAACAAATGGGTGCTGAAGGAGTGTGGTTTGAAAAGAATCAAATTGGTAATTGTGAAAGAAGCTTCTTTCCTTGGTTTGGGCATGATGAGAAGATGAATGTAGATTGAGTGACGAAATGAATATATAAAGGTAGGGTGTGTGGATCAAAAGGAAGAATTAGGCCATGTTAGATGTGGCTAAGTTTTGTATACAAACATTGAGTTTTAATAATAAAAAAGCATGTATGACTTGTTGGATGGAGGGAGTATGTAAGAATAGGGAATTGCAGAGGAGGTTAGTGAGGATGGATTAATTACGCAGTGGCTATATGCACAGTTTATTGCCTAGCCTGTAAGGGAACGGCGTGATAAGGTAGATATGTATGGGTGTGTGTGCGCATGCTTGTATGTATGTTATACTCTAGAAGTCTCAAAGATGAAAATAAAAGTATTGTTGCTTTATGGGTGCTTTTTTGAATAAATGCTTAAAAATCAAGCCTATGTAATTTGAAACATTAATTGGTGCTAGAGTTTTAAAGATTTAATATTGTTCTTGCGGCCGGGGTTCTATCCTCGTTCCCGGCACAGATTTATCTGATTACCAAACCCTTCTTTCACCTCTGACAAGACAACTTGTGAATGTGGGGAATGCCAGGCCTACCACCGTGGTTCGGATTCCACGTTAAAAACTGTAGGTCCTTCATTTCATCTCACAATCACCCTACCATTACACATTAGCGTAAGTGCATATAACCCGAATGGATAGTAAGACAAGGTGCTAATAATAATAATAATAATAATAATAATAATAATAATATTGTTCTTCTCAAAAAATTTAACTGGGATGAATTAACTACTGTACGTAGTATTAATAAAATGTATGTAACGATTGACATTTATTTGCTACACCTCGCACCCTTTAAACTCAAACACCCTCTTATTCACTCACACCCTCACCCTCCCTCTTATTTTAATTTCTTTTTAACCTCTCACACCCTCACCCTCCCTCTTATTTTAATTTCTTTTTAACCTCTCACATCCTCACCCTCCCTCTTATTTTAATTTCTTTTTAACCTCTCACACCCTCACCCTCCCTCTTATTTTAATTTCTTTTTAACCTCTCACCATCCACACTCCCAATATTATCTTCCCTTTCCTCTTGTTCTCTCTAATTATAAATCTTTCACTACCTCGTGTCATTTCCCTTTATATCTATCTCTCCCCTGTCCACTATCTCTCTCCCTGTCTTCTATCTCTCTCCCTGTCTCCTATCTCTCTCTTTATCTCTCTCTCTCCCTGTCCCCTATCTCTCTCACTGTTCCCTATCTCTCTCACTGTTCCCTATCTCTCTCCCTGTCCTCTATCTCTATTTCCCTGTCCTCTATCTCTCTTTCCCTGTCCTCTATCTCTTTCCCTGTCCTCTATCTATCTTTCCCTGTCCTCTCTCTCTCTCTCCTCATGTCCTCTCCCCTGCATTTTCTCCCTGTCCTCTCACTCTCCCTTGTTATCTCCTTACCTCAATGTCCTCTCTCCCTCTTGTTCTTTACTTTCCTCAGTCCTCTATTTTTTCTGCTTGTCCTTTATCTTCCTCAGTCCTCTATTTTTTCTGCTTGTCCTTTATCTTCCCTTTGTTCTCAATCTCCTTCTGTCCTATCTCCCTTCTCTCTTTTCTTTTTTCGCTTTTCTTTCCCTTTTCTATCTCCTTTTTGATCCACCCACTCTCTCAATGCCTCTCTTTCCCTTTCTCCACCTTCTCAAATTATCTTTTCATCTTCGTCTATCTTGTTCTCCACTTTTTAACTCCCTTTATCTTGTTCTACCCTTTTTAACTCCCTTTATCTTGCTCTACCCTTTTTAACTCCCTATTTCCATTTCTCTCCCCACTTTCCACTCCCTCTTTTCATTTTTCTTTACTTTTTCATCTCCCTCTTTCAATTTCTCTCCCCACTTTCCACTTCCTCTTTTCATTTCTCTCTACTTTTTCATTTCCCTCTTTCTGTTTTTCTTTACTCTTTCATTTCTCTTTTTACTATTCTCTTTACATTCTCATCTACTTTTTCTTTCCTTCTTTTTTACCTTCTACTAACTTATTTTTATCAACTTTCCTTTCTTTCTCTCTCTCTCTCTTTCTTTCATTTCCCCTTTTTCCTGTTTCACTTCTCTTGCCCCTCTTCATTTCTCTCAAACTCCTTCACACCACTTAATCTCTCTCTCTCTCTATTTCCCATTATACTTATTTTCTCCCCTTCTTACTATAATTTTCTCTTTCCCCTCTCCCCTTAAAATATTATTCTCTCTCTCAATTTCTTTCCCTCATACTATTCCTTTCTCTTTCTCCCTTTCACACTTCCTTTCTCTCTCCCCCCCCCCCTCACACTTTTCCATTCTTTCTCAGCCCCCTCACACTTCCTTTTTCTCCACCCTCACACTTTTTCCTCTTTATCTCCTACACTCTAACTTTTACTTTTTTCTCTCTTGATCTTCACTTAATACCTTTCTTTCTTTCTCTCCCGAACTTCACTTAATTCCTTTCCTTTCCCCCTACTCTCATGTGAATACTCATGAGTGTTGATGCATTTGCGCTAATAGGCACACATGCATTGGATTCAGAATTGTGGGTAAATACCACTGGTATTTTGTTTTATGAAACTTTTGTAACACGCAACACTGCTCGCAATATCTGACTGTAGGGCATTTGTCATTTTCTAAAATAAAATAAAAAAATTCTAAGAAATCGTGTTCCTTACATTTAACATGGTTTAGAATTATCTTGGCTACAAATGAGTCAAAGCTCACAATGAGTTATTTTATAAGTGTTAATAGCTATTTATTTTATAAAAGGCCTCAAATAAAAAATTATCAGTGACTTTTTTTTATTCTTTCCCATTTAAGAAATGGTGATTCTACCCACAAGCCATAAACACTTATATTTAAGTTTAAAGTTACTCCAGACTTTTTTTAATTACACGATTTAACAGCACACTATTTGCATTCTATTATTGAATTGAGAATATATTTTTAACTATAAGTATAACAAGAGTTTATGACAGACAATATTTTGCTAAAATTCTTATAGATACAACTGCATGTAGTTTTCCTATCACTATAAACCAGTTGCTGCAAAACTTCCTCAATTCATTTCTAAGTGTATTTGACTTTGATATATTTTAATATTGTATTTTTATAAAGTGATATCTGTTAGTGAGTTTAATAAATAGGGAAATTAATGATTTAAAAAATGTTTTTAAATTAAACATTTATTTAGAACTACCAGGAACTCCTTTTATGGGGTGTTTTC
>CABFOW010003920.1:19494-64841 GCA_902141385.1 Timema californicum
CTGGAGCCTAACTTTGGAAAGTGGTAGGAGATCACAGAATTAGTTCAAACTTCCTTTTCAAGCAAAAATCTAATCAAAAACATGTTTTTTCTGCATACAAATTGAGTTAAAACTAAAAATATTAGATTTATTAAATAACACCCAAACAACATTAAATTAGCATTAATATGACCCTTTGTTTGTTCCGATCTTTTTCTTGGTTGAAAAGGAATCCAGTATTAAAGATCCAATGAGATTGTGAAAGTCTTCAATAAATGATATTATATGGCTAAAAAAAAAGCTTAGAAATCGGTTTAAAAGTTTATCACCATTAAATTTCCTTTGAAGTTGACATTTTAATAGAAAGTATATGTTGACTGCTCTCCGAGCTGGAGGCTATAATTTTTTTTTATCAAAACAAATAAATCAAATATTTCATTTACTACATATGTTTTGATTAGTTTATGCTGTTTGCTTGAAACGTAAGCAAAACAAGCTAATCTTTAAAGGACATCATTTTGAGTTAGTTTTTCAATCCCTTACCATTTCTCAAAGTTTTGCTGTTTAATCCAGGAAGATAATGTTGAAGGGTATGGCGGGGGGGGGGGGGGGGGGGGGGGGGGNNNGGAGGGGGAGGGGGTAGCTGGGTTGGGCCGCTATAGTCAATCATCAATTTTAAACTTAACTTAAATATCAAATTGATCAATTATTAACTAACTACATTATTTTTTTATGGTTCATAGTAACCGTTATATGATTGGACACTTTACGATAACACTACAGATATAAAGTGCTAATAACATGCCTTACACGTATTCTGTCTCATCACTTTTAAGCGAAACATGCAAATTCTCTTCCACTTTATGTAAAGGCTTTTCACATGTTCTAACATGTATTGGTCGCAAAGTGGGGTATAAATGGTTTGAGGCCAGGGCATTTAGGATATATCTGGTGTTAATAAACTCAATAAAAAATAAATAGCTACCCAAAATATCACACATTTAAAAGTATGGTAACTAACTTTATACATTTGTATTATATTTACAAACGTACAAAATACACTTAACACATTCAATATCACTAAATAACACTCTGAAATGTATAAACATATTAGAATTTGTTTTATAAAAGAGTTTATATCACTCATATTATTTCATTCACAATCTGATATTTTGTTCCATTTGGAGCGCAAATCTGCCAATCTTCGAGAATTGCCGAGGAATTAACAACCTTGTTCCCTATTCCTTCCTTTACTAACCCTCAAGGTAAACCTCCATTTTCGCGGGACCTTATTTAGTAGAGGTAAGCACTTGTCACATTGTTATATACAGTCCACCTTTTATCGGTTTGGTTGTTGTTGTTTTTGATGCTAATAGTTTGTTGACTGGAAAGAACAAATATATTTAACTAATTACTAAACAATGTTATTAAACCCCCTCTAATCATCATACAGTAGTTATTTAATCTCAAAAGGAAGAAATGACAATTTGGAAAAAACTAAAATATGTATGTATTTAAATTTTAAAACATTGAACAATGGTAATGAAACACACATACTGACCAAATTAATGATAATCTAAATTTTTGCTGTGAAAACACACTTAAAATTAAGAACCAATATTTGTGGTTGTTAAATCCAATCATTTATATTCTTTAATAGTCTATTTAGTTCATAAACCTCAAATTTAAAATACACACATACCTTTTAAATTAACATTAACCAAAGACTATAACATCCTCCTTCATGTGCCTACATGTTGGAAATTAAATTGTAACATCATCTTTCATGCCCTCTCGTTCGATGCTAGATTGTAATGTTAATTGTAGCATTATCTTTCCTCGCCTCACTCCTTCATGCTGAAAATTAATAGTATTTACGTTTTTTTCTCGGGTTCTCTTTTCATGTCTGTACGCTCACGATGGGATTATTAATAATTGTTTGTAACCATAGCTTTACACAATTTGAACATCAGTTCAATATTTTAATGGAAACACAGGTCAATGAATCATATTTGATTTATTCAAGTGGAATGGCACTCTATTATCCACAAATTATCACAGTCAGAATAAAATGTTTTTAATGTGTGGCAGCTTTAAATTTGGAAAATGCTTTTTTTCCTATTTATAGTCAGACAAGAAGGCCTCTAGAATCTTCCAATTTCATGAGACTTCACCATGATTTTTGATTTTGTCAGCTTTTACATTTGAAAGAAAGAAAGAAAAACAGTCTTCTAGTTGGGACTTATTTTTCATAAATACTCTGTAAAGGGGTGGGAACCTGTTAACAAAGCTAGGACTTTAAGACGGCGACACAGTTTTGTTAACAACATAAAAAATAAAATAAAATGAGCACTCAGGTTTGTTAAACCAGAAGAGAAGATTTTATAAACACATGGATTCATTTAATTCAATATTATAAAATTGTTCATTTAGGCCTACTTGAAATATTTTAAGGGTGGGCACTTTTGATTTGGAACAATATGAAAGAGAAAAATTATATCATAAGACTCATGATTCATTCATGTTTATCTTTTATTTTGCAAAAAATACTTTTTAAAGGTTAGATTTATATTCTATTTTTTGAAAGATTTGTTTTAATTTACTGATGTCAGATGCACTGGTACTTATGGGTGGGTTGGTAATGATTTGTCAGAAACTTGTGGCCCGCAGTCCAGATTTAGCCCACATACTTGTAATTAAAGTTACACATCAAAAAGACCCTCCAGGAAGAACATGACCTATAAGGGCTGTAACTTTTACAAGAATCCGGATTAAAATGCCATCTGTTCAAGTATACATAAAATAATGTACAACCAATATTAAAGTCTTCAGCCAATATGAAGGTAAATTATAATGACTACAAAAGATGCTCCAAGAGCATTTATTGTTCAGAATCCAAAGTTAACATCTTAACAAATGTACATTTAAAAGCAAATTCATTGTAGGATTTATTATGTATGTAGCTGAAGATAATTCTACATTAATGAGTAGGCAGTAGGAATATCTGTGAGGGCTAAATCTATAATTATAGGGGGAGAGATGATTTAACAATGCACCATTATGACTGAACAATGTAGGGCTTAATCCCCACCAACAAACATTCTACGGATTTAACCCATTTCATCGTTGCTTCCCGCCATCCAGGTCACGTCAACTTAAGAAAAACCCCCCGACTGACAGAGGTGTACACAAAAACACAATTTGTTCATAGGGTCATGATATCCCGCCAGAGCGCAGTCTCCCTTGGGTTTGGACAATGTGTAAGCGTGTGAACTATAGGAAGAAAATAATTAGTTCTCCTGACTGTCCCAGACAAACATTGATGTGCGCATGCGTTTGTATAATATTGCTTCATGAATGGACATTGATGACCACATCAAGAATTAGATCATGTGTTCTCTACCCCTACCGACTTTCTCCAGCTGAAAAGGACTGTTTAAAAGCAAGTGATTGTTTTTGTAATGTACTCTTTGATACCCAGCGAGCTGTACGGACTTACTCATGTTCTTTGCAAGCTAAAATATATTTTCGGCCTGTTTATTTTATTTATTTTTTATCAAAATTACATTTTCGAGTATAAATATTTAAGATTATGCGAGGGACAGTACTTATTACGTTTTGACTCAATTTTATTTAAACTTTTTTACTAATCTAATTTTTTTTCTGATTCGTATGCTAAATTCATGTCTGGGGTTAGTGTGGTATAGGACTACTATTTTTATAGTCCTCCATGTTGATTAAATTTAGTGGAAAGTTGTTGTTTTCTATCTATTTAAAATTTGATACGGTTTATAACTTTTTTTATTGGCGTGTTTAGCTTTAGGCAGCATGAGAAATAACAGTTTTAGTCCTTGAAACGTTATTAAATTTATGTTTCATGTGTCTATAAGAACCCTGGATAATATTAAGAACACAAAAAACTATTAACAATATTGTAAATTAGATAGATTTTTACCACAAGAAAATATAATTTATTTTCTGAAAGGTGCTTCCTACAAAAATTCTACTTGAGAATTGTACACTATGTAAGAATGTAAGCTTAGAGAGGGATGCATTTGATACCGTCAGGTTGAATTTTAAACAAGACATTTTCAAATAAATTAAAACATTCATTAACAATGTGGATGGTAACTTTAATTTAGGATCTATCCCATTTGTTACCAATTCAATTTAGCTAACACTATAAAGTTGAAATCAAGAAATAATAGTTTTTAGTAAGAGGTGTAGGCTATGAGTGTGTTTTTTTTTTGGGGGGGGTGGAGTTTGAACCCAAAAGAAAGAAGCTAAATTTTTAACAATTTATTTCGAAAAACAAGGGAGAGGCTAAAAAAATTTTTAAATATATAAATAGTAAGACTGTAGTGATCCTAACTTGCTAACTGCCTTTGATGTGGTAACAACTTGAATGTTTTCAATCTACGATATCCAAAAGGCTTGGATTGACACTGAAGTTTTTTCACAAAGTGATGTTGTATTAATATAGCTCCACGATGGGAAGTATAAACACTTATAATAAAAAAAGCTGCACAATCAATTAATGAAAACTTTCATTCACTCGCGGGGTAAAATGGGGAGACATGTTGAATCTATGCGCCGAGTCGGTAGACAAGTCAGTAGTAGTCAGTAGTGGCGAAACATGCTCTGTGTTTATTATAGTCTAGTGTTAATATCAGATTTATTAAGAAATTTCCTCCCAAATTATGGCTAATGTAATTAATTACTATATACATAAAAGAGATCTGATTAATTTTTTGTACAGGACTGGATGTCAATAAAAAATAATTTAGTCTTCTTCAAAGCCAAATATTAAAAGGAAAAAGTGATTAATATTTTGGTCATGCTTTTATTTCGTATTTATATTATTCTGTATCACAATTTAGGAAATGTATTCCACTTTATTTTATCAACAGTAAAAAATGTGACCTTTTATTTAAATAAACACGATATTAAATTTAAAATGCAACAGAAATTGTTTTAAACTTAAAAATAGGGATTTCTTCGGCTTTGGCTGAAGGTGAAGATGAAAACCAAGTTTGGCTTCGGCTTAGGCCAAAAAAATGACCTTCAATTGGACACTAGTGACATTAGACACCCTTCTAATAAATAGATGGCATAATAAATTTGATTGAAACCAAATTATTAATGATTGACACTCCACCATTATCCAAAAATGTTACTTACTTCTTCATTTGACTTAAACACACCTATTAAACCCAGATATTTACTGCAATATATATATATATTCGGTTGTACAACAACATTAACAACACTTTCAAATACCTATACGTCCAAAACCTTACCAATATCAAATGTGTCCAAAACAATAATAATTTTTTTTGTGTGACCTGTTTGATGACATTCCATGTTATTTAGGTTCTGAACCCATCACATTAGAGTGACCTTGACTCATGTGGAGGCCCATATCAAAATCATTAACATCCAATAGATGAAAAACATACACAAAATTATTTCTGTGGCTAGCATAAAATAAACAGCAATGTTCCACACCCACACACTCACTCTCATTGAAAGTAGCAAATATACCCAAAGGTTCATAAAGGAGCTACAGTTATACCTCAAATATCTTGTATTAATTTGAATCTTTTAGTTGATAACAAATAAATACCCTTTCATCTTAATTCGAACTAGTGGTTGGATATGAGAATCTTAATTGGAATTTTCTTTTTAAGCAAATCTAGGGAACATTTTAAATCGCTCTCATTTCTGATTAAATTTGGCTTCAATATATTAAAGAAAATATTCACAATCCTTAAACATATATACTCTCTTTGGATGTATGCTATTAAATAACTTGTGTATAACCTGAAAAGTTAGTAAGATGTGGTGACACAAATTTTTTTTATTCATTTTCATTTCAATATACTATTTACTTTTTACCCTTAATGTTAGCAGTCTTACCTCTAGACCTAGACCTTTAACAGAATCCTGCAAGATTAACTGGCTACCTTTCAGGGTAGGGGAAAACTACGTATACATACATTTACAAATTATGTATTCAGAAATTAATTCAAAGTGAAGCGATACCTATATATTCTTAATTAAGGAATTATTTTAAAAACATTGATCATCTCTGTTAGAGAAAGATCGCCGTGGGTCAAGTGAACAGAACAAAGAAGATAACACAATTAAAACAAACATCTGTCAGCACAATAAAATAACAAATGATGAAGTCACGGATGTACGCCCCAAGTTATCAGGCATGACTCGACCGTCTATTGTCTGGTAAAGATATGCGCTGCGCATGCTCAAAGATGGCTAAACTAAACAACCGCAACTCGTCATAAAAGAATACCAACATTTCAACAAATACTTAATGTTCACCAATGGAATAAATAATTTCATAACTCAATGTTAGCTATCATCTTTTCATTGTTTTTAAGCCAGTAAATAAATTATGGGTCAAGTAATTGTCTCATTAGTTAACCTCAACTTCAACTTCAACTTAACTTCAAAACAATTTTGTGTTATTTTTTAATCTCTCAGTACTTTATTTATTACCTGATATTTGAAATTTTAAATCAAGAGCTAATCTATTCACCATCTTGGTAATATATTTTAGGAGCTCTTTTGTTATTGGAAGTAAAGTCTTTTAAATAGTTATCATAGTAAAAATTTCATAATCTATATCTATCTGTCTAGTACCTGAAAACATTTATCTATAGACTGCTTAATTAACACAATTATGAATAGTCACTTTAAATTTATTTTTCTATATTACTAAACAATTTTTTCTGAGAGTTCTAACCAGTTCTTACTGTTGATAATAATGAATACATAAATAATTACAAAGAAAAATCAAATCGATATTTTTTGTTCCAGCCCTCAATCTAATCAAAGCTTTTTATGGTACATTCTCTTATTTACACTTGTTATTGGGGGTACAGTCGACACCGCCAGACACTAATCTCTTTGACACTGGCGATGGCGAGAACCCCCCTCCTTTCTTTAACTTAATCGTTCACTGACAGCATACAATTTAAATATACACTAATCAATTTCCAATTATATTTATTTATTAAAACAGGATGGTTCAATATTTATGGCCCCTTTGTTATCTCACTTAATCACACACTTGTTCAAGTTGATGCTTTCTTTCTTATAAATTAGAAACATCACTTGATATACTACAATAAATTAACCACGTTCACTACTTACCAGAAATTGAAATGTGGATTCTTGATAGTTAATAAAGCACCAGATTATGATCATGAATTTTCACAAACTTAATATTAGTGGTTGTGGCTTTTTTGTTTATATATTTTCAGATGAACTGTATTAAAAGTCTCTATTATTTCATCAGTCCTGGGAGGGGATTACTTGTGGATTATTATGTTTGCTGTAATTATACCTGGTCCTAGATAAATTAAGAATAATCTGTTTCCTTAAAAACTACTGTAGACAGTTGGTATGAGGCGGTCCTTACCACCTTAAACCTGGCTCTGCTAGGACAATGTTGAAGTGATCAACTTCCACCACTCCTTTCAATCCAATTTTACCAAACGTACCATTAGGATTATCTATGTTTTTCAACTCCCTTAGCCTTGTTTTGAACAGATGAGCTACACCCACCCTCTCTGCCTAGATTCCTTCCGCCTCCTCTTCCTTCTTGATTTCTTCCACTTTCTCTCCCTTCGTCATTTCCTTTGTAACTTGTAGTTGGTCCGGAGGGTTGTGCTTTTACCCTTTAAATTCTAACTCCTTTAGATCTTTTGTGGAAATTGTGTCAATAATTTCTTCAGTGTGTCGCATGCACGAGTGTTCATCAGCAATATCGCCCTTTTTACATGTGTTGACACTTATTGAATACTTTCCTGGCATTTTTGGTGGTGATTTGCTCATGACTCACTCTTTTTGGACTGTCCCAGTCCACTGATCATAATAAGGTCATACTTCCTGCACTGCTGCCTTAGGATGCGCTTACATCTTACACCATCTTAAAAGATGTTGCTTATTTCTCAGCTCCCTGGCTGTCAACGTACATTTACCCACATTGTGGAGCCATGTTCCCTCCCCATAGTTGCAACTCATCAGCGTGGCACCTGGAATAGGACTCAGAGGCATACTCAACCTTTTCTATTACAGAGGCGCTGATTATCATTTTACTCACGTCAGCACCAATTTTCTATATTCTCTTTCCTCATCCCAAGTTGGACAATCCTCAAAACTGATGCTGGCGACCACCACTTCATCATCTAGAGGCCATTTATGCAGCTTTAACAGCTAATTTAATTATTCATTTTCTTCTTTCTGTATGTGTCTTATTCTCTCAGGTTATGTATCTTTTCATTCCATATTTTGCTGATGTATAATTTCCAAATACATTAACAAGCTGTCAAATGTGGCTGTCCAGTTCACCGGCTTGCCATTATGTCCTGGAGGGGCTTTTGTCACCACCTTAATCCACCCTAAAGCACCATTCAAAGTCCCACTTTTTCTCGTGGTGCAGTTAAACATCAGTAAGCGCTGTGATACTAAACTCAGCTACAGTCTTGTTGGGGTTTATCATGTCACTGTTAATAGTATTTACCATTATATGCTGTGAATTATCCATCCCGATTTCCCAAGGAATGAAACGGTAACTTCCAGAAATATCTAAGAAAAGTGTTTTTTTGACAACAACCAGAATCACAAAACATATTATATCTACTTATCTTTCCTTGGTATGTTTGTTCTAAAAATAATATGACTAATAACTCCAAAAAACCACTCACCCTGCTTCAATATTGCACATTTCAATGAATTCGACACGATGCGGTGTTTAGGAAATAGTCAACCGTTGCTGCTGCCATGTTAACTTATTTCATTGTTGCTGTCTTCGTATTTCCGTCCTCGTAGCTCCATCCATTTAGCTCAATGTCGTTTATTTTCCTGTAATTCTTTAATCTCACCATTCCATATTTAATTGTGAAACATAGTTAAATACTGGTCACGAGGCACAAACTTTGCCACATAGTGATTGTATAGTGTAAATATCATTGATAACACTTTATTGCATTTAATATATGGTAAAATAATACATTGCACCATTAATTTATGAAATAATTACATCCATAACAACTGCTTTGGAGGCCTGATGGTCTAAGGCATGTTAAACTAGACTGATGACAGAGAGATCAACGTTAAAATACCTGTCAGGTTTACTAATGTCAGTTTTTCCAAAATAGTATTCCACTCTCCATTCATGCTAATGAGGATACACTTCTTCTAAATTCAACGTTCATCATCGCTAACTCATAATTAAAATCACTAACGATGTGAATAACCTAAACAGGTAGTAAGACGTGTTGCCAAAAAAAAATTCAACAAATGATGTATGATTATCTAAATTATAATGTGAATAGAAACCTGACTCCTTCCAAAAATGCAAAAAAACGATTGATGCCACATTTGGAAACAAAGTCCTCCCACATTTATTACAACATGAACGTCTACAATTCTCAGCCGTGCCTGTGCCTGTGCACATGTGGGCCAACGCATCTTCATATTTGTGCATGGGTTCACATAGTTATATGCATGAGCATGAGATTGTGATGTTTACAACAAATATATTTATTTGAAAAATTTATTTTAATCCATGCGTCAATTTGATTATAGGGTCTTTTTCAGAATAAAATTGCTTCTACTTCCGCTGCTTTTTCACTACCAAAGAATTAAATAAACTTTGAATACATTAGAATTCAGACTAATTAACTACCCAAACCTGCTTGGGAAACACTTCATAACTAATAGCACCTTGGCAGTCTTGGCCACACAAAGCGCATTTAATCAGTTAATGATTAGTAGAATAAAAAAAACACTTAGGTTAATACTTATTTAGCACACGATTACTCAAATGTGTGCTCCAATAGAGTATTTAATATAAGACATCTTGTTTGCAAAGAAGATTGGTACTTAAAACTGTAATAAACGGAACTTTTTAAACTATACACCAGCGGTTCCCAAACATTTTGAATGGTGTACCACCGCCATCAATCTCTGTAATTTGGAGTACTACCAATAGCATACTGAATATTTACTATTTAGGCATATTTTTAATGGCACCTATTAATTTAATAACACAGACTGTGTGACTGCACCGGTTGTCTGAGCTTGAATCATTGCCCTCCATCCACAGGTTAAATCCGTTTTACTTTTGGCTGGAATTAGTCCGATTATATTTATAAGATTTGATGAAGTCTCATCTTTTTCCTACTTTAATTTCCTTGTTTTGTTTGACTTCTCACGGTGTCCAACCGGGAATAACTGTACATACCACTGGAGGTATGCGTACCACAGTTTGGGAACCGCTGCTATACACTGTCTTAGCTGTGAAACCAATACCTAAAAGTGAGTCGACTTTATAGGTACAACCTAAACCCACACAGTTATTTAAAACCTTGTTCAGTAGCCGCATTGTCTAAGGTAAGGATGAGCAAACTACGGCCCATCGGTGTGTTCAATACGGCCTGCGGGATAACTAATTCTAAATTTATTACATTGCCAGGGATGAGCAAACCACAGCCCATCAGTGTGTTCAATACGGCCTACGGAATAAATAATTTAAATGTGTTGCATTGAGAAAATGGCTTATTTAAACACACACAAAAAACTGGATGTTATAAAACCATTCCAAAATCAACATTTCCAAACTTGGTAAATTATTCCAAAAAAATATGACAATGTTCGCATTCTCATATTCATGCGAACAAGTGTTTTTAGCCATGAAACTTAAGAAATGTGATCTTAGAAACAAACTTACTTATTAGCATTTTTCTGTCGGTCTCCTCACAGTATAAACCAGATCATGATAAATATGCTGGAAGCTCATTTGTTGAATTAAATGGTATCAAAGAGATTATTATTATTATTATTATTATTATTAGTCATTAGCACAGTTACAAATAATATAAATTCGCATTGCTACATCAAAAGCAAAGAAAAGCTAAAATGAACAACGCAGTGCTCAAATAAGTATATAAAACAATATATTACTAGATCAATGCTAGTGGCACAAAAATAGTTTCTAGATATGCGGCGGTGTTTTATATCACTCCCACTCAAAAATATATTCTCACTAAATTTAGTCTTTCAACAATTTTGGTGAATTTACTACTTGCTAATGGCTTTTTCAGAATGTCCACCAATTATTCATCACTACATATGTATTGCACCGTGACAATATTTTCTTCATTGGACTCTCTGATGAAATGAAGTTCACACATTCCTCACATATGTCCTCGAGTAACTGACGAATCCAATACGCTTCACGCGCTCCCTCACAACTTGCAGCATACTCTGCTTCAATAGTTGTCAGTGTTACTTTCTTTTGTCTTTGACTGCGCCAGGTAATTGGTCTACCGCCCATGATGAATATGAAACCAGTTGTTGACTAACATGTATCCATAGCAACAAAATTCACATCTTTAAATCCAGTCAGCGATGTTGATGAATCATAAACAATTCCCATATCTGGTGTTCCTTTCAGATATCTCAAGACTCGCTTCCCTGCTTCCATGTATTTGGAGTTTGGATATTTTTTTTAAAATCGATTGACAACATTCACTGAATATGCAATGTCTGGTCTGGACACCATTGCTGCATAGAAGAGTGATCCAACCACTTCACAGTATGGAAAATCCACTATTTTTTTATTTTTTTATTTTCTTCATGAGCTTTAAATTTGCATAGGCTGGTGTGCTTATTGAAATTGCATCTGTCATGTTGAACTTTGTTAGAATCTTCTTTATGTACATCTGCTGCCCAATCCCAATTTTCTTTGCAGCATGATCACGGTGTAACTCTACGCCCACATAATACCTACACTTTCCTTTTGTAATCTCAGTCTTTTGTTCTCTGTATTTTGGTAACTCTTGAACTGCTTCACTCTTTTTTAACAACACTAGGCCATTGAGACTTCTTTATTCACAAACTCTAGTCCATTATCGATTCTCATCGACTTGACTTTGTTCCCAGTAACAGCCTCCATTGTCCTCAATTGTTTTATCAATTTTACTCACTTAGGATTTTTTGCAGTAGGAAGTTCAAATATTGGAAACTGGTAGCTTTATATTTGCATACAAGCATGTATCTGTAGTCTCCCACAGAAGTTATTTTCATGGGACCACACACAAGCCTTTATCCAGGTCAACATTGACGTGCCTCTAATGACAAATGGGGAATTCGGTGCATCTTCCCCACTATACATCCTCCACAGAAAAACTTATTTTCTTCGAGGAGTGACATTCCACTCACAACATCGTTTTTCACTATTGTTTCTACTGTGTTTATGCTCAAATTTTCAAGTCTCTGATGCCACCTTTGGAGTGACAACTGTGGCAACATCTGCCGTTGCTTCACTGTCCATGCAAGTGTCAATGATCCACACATCTTTCAAAGCACTGTTTGTAATTTCACTTGACAGTACCATTCACGCAACTGATATTTTATTCTTTTTCTCTGGGCACTCACGCTGGCAATTTCCCACAACTACAACTATAACACTTTGTTACCTTCTTTTTGTTATCATTTGAATTGCTGTCCTTGTTCTTGCTGTTACTTGTCCAAAGTTTTAAACTTTGTTTGCCTTTTTGGGCAGCAAATACACCACTATACAGTCCACTTTGCTTGTCCTTATTCCTGTCGCAAACGTGCTAAAAATCTTTTCAAGTCCATTCCTCCTCTTATATTGTACCACAATATCTTAAAATTTTAATATAGTGGTGCCAAACTGCTGATGATCCTCATCATCCTTACGTTGTCGGAAAGTTTTTCCCCCTTGATCTTAAATTTCAGTGGCAAGCTCCATAGCTTCGGACACACACTGTTACGGGCTCATTTTATACCATTTGTAGACTAAAAAAAATTCCTCATATAGTGTCACTACCTCCACTCCACTCTTCTTCGAGTGAATGGCACTCAACTTGGAATATATTTATTTTGCTGTGGTGCAAGTCAAAAAATTCAGAGCCTCTTCATTCTCTGGGGTTGATATCAGAATCACCATTTCCTTGTCATTGTTTTCACTAAACTCTCCTTTTTGTGTTTTCGTTGCATTTTTGTTCATAACTTCGGTTACACATTCCATCAAACGCTTCCGACGCAATATTGCACCCATCTGAAACTGCCACAATTTATAGTTGCTACCATTGAGCTTGCGGGTTATAGCCACTGACATTGACTCGCTCATTTTCTCACACAGCCTATTTTATTTTAACTACCATATTATACTTTGATACTCAGCGGCGATTCTACCTTATTCACAACAACCTCACACAAACAGTGAACTTACATGAGTTGTAACAAACTGACCACCAACTCAAACGGAGTAAAAGATGACAAATGAATACCGACAAAATAAAACTACAGTTACTTTTCAACTTTAAAAAACTCTTTCACCCATGTTAGACCAACAATTTTATCTTTTCCAAAATGTACCTGGGCCAATAATAACCCGTTGGATTAAACGGGAGGAAAGAGCTTATCAAGTCTAATTTATAAAGATTCGTTTAGTCAATAGCGTGGATACAAAGAATGTAAATGCACATTGTTTCATAACAAGCAAAGAGAAGCTAAAAGGAGCAAAGCAGCGCTTGTATCAATATAGAAAAAAATATTACTAGATTTATGCTAGTGACACAAAAATAGTTTCTAGAGATGCGGTGCTGTTTTTAACGTCATTCACAGTTTCACTCATCTCACACCCCATTATATAAATCTTCTGAATGAATGCAATCCTGATTTAAGGCAACATTTTTGCAGTAGATTATATTGCTTATGATAAGGAGATCAGGGTTCAATCCTGGTTGGGTATATACTAAGGTTGGGTTTTCTTAAAAAAAATTCACTATCCCTCCATGAAAATACAGGTACATTACCTCTAAATTCAATCTTCCTAATACCTAAAATATTAGAGTAATTGATACATAGGCTTATAACCCCAACGAGAAGTAAGATGGGTGTTTAAAAAAGTTATTTTAAAGAAACACTTAATATACAAACCAGCCTAACTGCTATTAACAAAAGTTTATTCTCATATATTCTAAACAAAATACAGGTTTTCAAATAACCATAATCAAACCAGTTTCAAACATCTTTGGTGGTTCTTAGAGGAAAGCCAAGTACATGCATTTTCTCATTCTGTGGCATCATTGATCGTGGATGTGTCTAATTGATATAATTCTTTGAAAATGTTCAGATTTAAGTTTTTACCCAGAACCAATTAACCATTACCCTGGCGCAGGTGTTGAACAACCCCTATGGTTTCCCAAACATTCCCTGGCATGGGCGCAAATCAATGTTTCATTGAAATAAGCTATTGTATTGCCATCCGTCAATGAACTAGTGAGCTTTTACTTTTAGCCAGTCTGAATACTTCATATTGAAGCTGATAACTGTAGCTAACAGTTAAAAGTATTTTTCAGTTAAGAATAGCATCTTGGAAAGTTGTAACTTCAAGTTATGTTATTCTTTCACAGCTATTTACTGATAATGGTAGTGAAGAAGAATACATAAGCATTCCTTATCTATATAGTGATATAATTCGTGTAGATGTTTGATAATTATGTACCACCTCACGAACAGAGTATCTGCCCCAAGAAATGAAAACACAAGTAATCTTGGGACAAATTTATATTTACAACCCAATATTTTTAGTTTTATAACTTGTACAGGACTGAAAGTTGATAGTTCAAAACAAGATGAGCCATTTTATTAGTTAAAATATTTAAAACCCACCGATATCTCCCTACTCTAGATATGTAAATTACAAGGGTGTCACTCTTTGTGTAATATTGAGTTTATTTTATGACTGGTTTTTACAGAAGGCTTGGAATACAAGGCAGCTGGTATGCCAGAGAAAATTTGCAAAACCCATGCATGGTATGGGAAACATATCTTTAAGGGGCTTTTAGCAAATTTCCAAGTTTTTTCATTATGCTGAGGCTTTATCACTCCCAGTTTACTGTGAAGATATACTATATAAAATCATGCCTTTAATTTATAATTATGTTGTTATATTGTTCAAAATATTTTATTAAAAAATAATTAATTCTTGCTTTAGTCTACTTGTAAATAAAGTAATTGTATGAGAATGGATTTTTGGAAGGAACATACGAGTAGAAAAATAATTGCTGGGCTTATGGAGGGAGAGCTGTGTAAACACGCACAAGGAATAGGTTGGATATAAATGTGTATCCTACCAGTTGCTCAATTTATTAAAATTATTCTTCAACAACAAATATTAATTGATTTTATACTTCAAAGGGTAGTTATTTTATAATTGTGTGTGTGCATGTATGTGTGTACATTCATTTGTGGACATGCCTTGATCAAACTCTTGTCTAGTTTATTTCTCTACTATACATTTGATAACAAAATATAAATATTATTTATAACCTATTTTTGTTACTTATGTTGAGTTTTAACTTATTGTGATTTTTTCTCCCCCTTACAGAGTGGCAGACCCGGCACAAAGAGAAAATCTTGGAATTATTGTCCAATATAAAGTGAAAGTAAAACTTTGTCTAGGTGCACTAGGAGGGTATGTATAGTATATATTCAAATATATTTAACACTGATAAATTAATTATAACACGCGGGCTGCAAATCATTTGTTACTAAAGGAATATCAGCACTAAAGACAGTTAAACTATATTAACTTAAATTATGAATGCCTAATAAAGCATATTTAAAATCTGCTTTCTTAGTTATATGATTTGCAAGACTCAATCCAACCCATGCTAATTGCACCAGCAAAAAACTTTTTTCCATATTGGGGTGTGTTTAACAATCCCATAAATAACATGTGGAATTTCAAGTACAAAATTTAACATTTACTTTTTCTCAAAGTCTTAAAAATAATATATCAAAACACACTATTTTAATGCAAGAGACTTAGGTTTGTTAGGTAATATATTGTGTTAATTTACAAACTTTCTTTTTCTCATGTCTTTTTGCCTTACATTATTTTTTAAATTTTCCATAGGTCGGAAAGCTTACAGTGTTTAATTAGTTAATAAGTTTTAAGGAAAAAAACAAAGTACTACAGTCATGCCTGACTTACGACAATTTGACTTATTAATTTACCCCCATACTACGCTTTTCAATTGCCACAATGCCCCAAACATGAGGCGCTTGCTTCGCAGATTCAACACTTTAGCGATATGACTCTACCGATCACATAGGTGTCCATTGTGTTGTGTGCTTACCCATTTGTAAAATACAAGGCTTTTATTGCTTATTCTATTCAAAAATAACAGATTTATGATATTTAGGCCCATATTTAATTATTAAAGGGCAATCCATACCTCGATAAAGAGGGGGGAAATAATTGTTTAAAGTTGCACCAATTTTAGGGTTACAATAGTGGTCTGGAATCTAACCTGTCGAGAGTGTGAGGTATACTTGCATGTATATTGTGATACACTCTAATTTAAAATATTTATTAACTACTAAAATTTATCTGAAAGGCCATATAAAATACAATTATTTTGATGTCTAGTACTTTTACAAAACCACATATTAGTTTAGAACTTATGTGAATAACAATGGACATAATTTCTGCATCCACTAATTTAATCTTCTCACAGATAGTTATATATTTTAAAAAAAATTGTTAAAACCTTAAACACAGCCAACTTTATGACAGCCTTCTATAAGACTTCTCAGTTAATTAATTGTACTTATGTACATTCCATTTACCCTTAAATTCATCAATCTTAGCTTATTACACTATGGTGAAGATAATAAAATAGGGTCATACTATAATCCTTCAACGCAAGACTGATATACCTTGTGTACGTACTTCCACAGAGATTTGGTAGCAGAACTACCATTCATTTTGATGCACCCAAAACCTGAGGAAGAAACTCTGCCTCCTACAGCACGACCATCGCCATCTCATGCAGCCAATAAAGATAATGGGGATGATATGCCTGTAGATGCAAATCTTATACAATTAGACACGTAAGTAATTTAACAATTACGGCCAAAGGTCAAATTTAATTTTGAGATAAAACCTTCAGCTTGTCTTGGATAAATATTCACACAATCTCACTTGTATTTGTTATATTCAATAAATCCAATTTACTTAAAATTGTTTTCAAGTGTGGTCTTAAACAACGTTTCCCAACCACTGGGCCATGGAGCTTTTCCTGCCAGCCCGCTAACTATCCTTAGGACCATAAAAATAATTATAATAAAAATCGGCTACCCTTCCAGCTGCATCCCCTATTGGCACTTCTCGGCACTTCTTGTGAACGCTTGGGTAGGATCGTGTTTCGTTACCGCTGTCACCCCAGTGGTGTCAAACAGAAGAGACAGTCTACTAGGAACTAGTTGTTATTTTTTTTCTCATTTGTCAGCGCAACTTTAATATTATATGGTGTATTTGTTAGTAGTTAAAAGGGAAAATGAGCAAACGTCAAGGAACATTGTTTAACTTTTTACTTTCCTGCTATCTTACAGGTAGAGAAAGTATTGTGATCATCAAAAAAATCCATCTCAAGATTTTGATTAATCTCAACGTTTCATAACTCCCCGCCCCCGAATCTGAAAAAGTGTTTTTTGAATTTTCATCTGTCTGGCTGTGTGTCTGTACCTAAACTATTTTACCGATTGGAATAAAACTTGGTATCTAGGGTTTCATAGCGTTGCCCTGAGGGGTTTTTGGAATTGTATATCTAAACCTAAAATTAAGGATAGTAGACTGAAGGGCAAAAAGAGAAAAATTTGATTTGTAAACATTTGTGAATATTCCAAACAAAATGGCTACTCTTAATATTTCAGCAGAATGACTTTAGGGTTCCGGTCTGATGCGTAGTTTCTCATTTTTTTTTATCATATCTCCCAATATTATTTGGGATGTGAAATTACTTATCATTTAAAATATGTAGTACTATTTATAATACAAATCTTTTATTTGAAACACATTTTTATAAAACCAATAGTTTCTGAGATATTAGCAATATATTAATAGAATTTTGTTTGCTTTAGTATAGAAGAGTTACTACATAAGTTTAAACACAATGATTCTCTAATGCCATAGAATTAGAAAATAAGTAAGTCTTTCAAGAAGTTTAAGGTTGTTTTTCTTTAAACCTCTTAGGGTAAATGTTTGTACAGCACAGGGGTGTATCCAGGATTCTTGTGAGGGGGGTGGGGTGCGGGTGCTCTTATCTGGATTGAGTTGGTGGGGGGCCCTCAAGAAATTTTGACATAAAAATAATTCAAAATTTGAGTATATCTTTAAGTAATTTTTCAGGGTAGCGCTAAACTTGAAAATAATCCCCAAATGAAGGGTATAACTCGAAATTTGCGATGAGTATTGAAACTTAATCAAAGCAAATAAGAAGAACATCAACAAATAGTGATAATTAAGAGGGAAATGAGTTTAAACATTATAACAATTACTATATAAATAGTTTTTTAGCATTTAAATCAATTAGATAAAAATAGATGGAATTATTCAGATTTCGAACAATCGAACTTTAATTTCACTCCATAGTATATCTTGTTATTTCTCATTCTAACTAGAAATTTCACCACCAAGCCATACTAACACGTTTTGTGTGTGGTATTATTCACAGATTTTGTTAAAAGCAAGTTATTTAAAAATAAATTATTTAAAAGATCTATATTAATCATTGATCATTGAAATAGTAATAATAAAAATGATAGAATAAATTTAAACCTAAACAAGGTTTGTTCAACAAGGTGAGAGGCACGCAACTTAAATTTAGGTAGATTCATTAACTCCTATTTTCACCATTTTAATATTTAATGTGATTGTTTTTAAGTATTTATAATAATTTTCATATAATAATCATTTAATAATATTACCTATAATAATTCATAAAATTAAATCTGGTCGGTGAGATAGTATTACGTGACAATAAAACTAGTAGTGAGTTTAAAATGTATTTAATTAGTTTAATTTATTGAAGGGGGTGCACGGCCCCCGCTCCTGGATCAGCCCCTGGTACAGCAATGATCTATCTCCCCTATTTTATATTCAATAGTCAATAATTACCTATTTTATTGGTCAACATTTATAAAAGAGAAATTTAATAGCAATATGATAACCAAAAGATGTGCATCCCCCAATAAAATGCTGAAAATCTTAACCGAAAGACAAACTTTTAATACCAAGTGCTGACCCTTGGGGACCCAATATCGATATTTTTTATTGTTACAAACATACAAGCGAAGACGTTAATTCTTTAAAAATAAAATTATAAAATTTAAAACCGTTATTGAAAAATGTTCTACGTATGTATAGCGCAATTTGTTCTCTGGTCCTCTAGTGTACATATTATATTACAAATTTTGAGTAAATATCTCCATTTTTAAAGAATATAGCAAGAAAGGCCTAGTGGAGTTCCGTACCATTTATTTCACAAGTAATCATGAAAATATCTGAAAAATCCAATGATCTTATAACATGTTACTAGCTTTTATCTGTCACTAAATTCCCTTATTTTAATGGGTTTTAACTGTTTTTCAGATCCACCATATTCAACCTATATTTGCGTTTAAATAAAGAGATAGATTAAATTTGTTACTCAGTTTGGTGGACATGTGAAACAATGTAATTTAGTTCTTGATATGTTCTAGACCTGTGGTTCCCAACCTTAGGAACCCCACAGCCCGCCTTCAAGAATATAAACTAATTAAATCAATGTTAAAGTCACTACTAGTTTTACTGTCATGTTATTCTATATCGCTAACCAGACTTCATTTTTTTGTAGTTTGTTAATGGTAATATTATTAAATGATTAATATACGGTAATTATTATACTTACTTAAGACAATAACATAAAGTGTTAAAGGGGTGGAGATAGGAATTAATGAAATAACCCAAATTTAAGTTTCATGCCTCTCACCGTGTTGAACAAACATGGTTTAAGTTTAAATTTATTTTATAATTTTTTATTTCTATTTCAATTATTAATAATAAATAATGATCTTTAAAATAATTTATTTTTAAATAACGTGCTCTAAACAAAATCTTTGAGTAATACTAGACACAAAACGTGTTATTATGGCTTAGTGGTAAAATTTTGATTTGGAATGAGAAATAACTAGCTATACTATAGAGTGGAGTTAAAGTTCGATCGTTCGAAATCTATATAATTCCATCTATTTTGTCTAATTGATTGAATAACTAAAAAATTATATAATAATTGTTATAATGTTTAAACTGATTTCCCTCTTAATAATCATTATTTGTTGAGGTTCTTATTATTTGCTTATAATAACTTTCAATCCTAATCGCAAAATTCAAGATATACCCTTCATTAGAGGATTATTCTCAAGTTTAGCGCTACACTGAAAAATTACTTGATGATTTACTCTCAAATTTTGAAGTATTTCTATGTCAAAAATTCTTGAGGTGCCTCCTTGCCTCCTCCTGACACTAATGGGAGCACCCGTGTCGTCGCGCGTGTGTGTGTGTGTGTATCCCCCTCCTTCACCCCCTGTCACAGAAATTTTGGATTCACCCCTGTGCTGTACAAACATTTTTATCCCCTCAGAGGTTAAAGGAAAAATATCAACACCTCGAAAGACTTATTTGCTTACTCTATGGGACTAGAGAATTATTGTGTTTGGTACTAAAGTAGTATCTCTTCACATTAGGATATCTAATAATTGCAGAGATATAGACAATTTTACTTCTGTAAAGAACCCTAAAAGTCATTTTCATGGGAAAATGAGAAAAGCCATTTTGCTTATAATCTTAATCAATGCCTGGAAACCAATTTTAATCAAAATCATTATAGTCGATTTTGAGAAAATGAAATGTTTCTCTTTTCACACTTATGTGAACTGCTCTTAATCTTAGGATTAGACAGACACACAGATATATGGTGTTGCAAAAATCACTTTTTAGGGTTCGGGGGTCATGAAAAGTTGACATCTATCAAAATCTCTGGTTGGATTTTTTTTTACTGTTGCAATACTTGACCTTTAGTGTTTGAAAAGTTAAAAAACATTTATTTGTGTTTAGCTTGAAAATTATTGCTTTTATAAAAATATGTTTCTTATAATATATTTGTATTATAAATAGAACTACATATTTTCAATGATAAGTAATTTCATATCACAAACAATTTCAGCTATGTGATAAATTATAATTTACATATCAGACTGGGACCCTTAAAGTCATTATGCTGAGAAAATGTGAGTAGCCATTTTGTTTATAATAGTCATCAATGCTTAGAAGTGAAATTTAATCAAAATCGTTAAAGCTGATTTTGAGAAAATCAATTTTTTTTTTCTCTTTTCGCTCTTCTTAAACAACCCACTATTTCATGATTTTGTGTAGGAATCCTGTGGGTACCATTCCTTTTTTCAAGCATTTGAAAGTATTTGGGAAATGTATATAAGTATTTTGTTGGAACCAAGCTAGCCAAAGTGGATGTTCCTAGCTGTCCAGTTAGGCCAGGTGTGTCGGTCCCTAAATTGCCTGCGGCACACATTAATGTGTGTGGTCACACTAGGAGGACACAGTCATGATGTGTTAGAAAAGGCCTGAAAGAGGTGTTGGTTCCTCAGATAATGACTGTGTGCCTGACCCTGATACGGCAAGTGAGTTTCCACTTTGAAAAGTCTCTGACTTATAATATAAGCTGTCAGACTAGAGATGTGGTGGTGTCCTTATTAGTTTTTTGAAACTTATTTAAATAAAAAAAAATTGTTCTCGCATTTCCATGAATTTGGTTATACTAACCAAGAAAAAGAAAAGTCATACCTCAGGGACATAAGGGGCTGATTCTAAAGGCAATTGATGTGCTGATATTAAAAATGTCACTCATTTTTATGTCATGTCTACATCAAAAGATTTTTTTTTTTCATACACTAGGTGACCTGGCGGTCTAGGGTTAATGTGTCAGACTTCTATGCTGGCGGCCGGGGTTCAATCCTCGGTCCCGGCAAAGATTTATCTGATTACCAAACCCTTCCTTCACCTCTGACAAGACAACTTGTGAATGTGGGGAATGCCAGGCCTCCACCGTGGTTCGGATTCCACGTTAAACTGTAGGTCCTCCATTTCATCTCACAATCACCCTACCATTACACATTAGCGTAAGTGCGTATAACCCGAACGGGTAGTAAGACGCGGTGCTAATAATAATAATAATTTTCATAAACTACCAATTCATAGTAGGCCTACCATACTATTACTGGAATACACATAATAGACAAGCCTTATAATAAACTTTTTTTCATATTAAAATACAACTTTTCATCAATTTATTTATCATACAAGATAATATATACAAAATTCTATATACTTAAAAATGATTGCCACGGATCTTTGTATAGTCAGTTTTGTATTCATGCTTATGAAATCATCAGTAATCTTCCACCATGGAGGTATCCCAGCGACTTTGATAACTTTATTTCATGGTGGATATGTTCCGATGAAAGTGTTTCTCTTGTTCATCACTCACAGCTCCCAAATTATCCTGAAAGAACCCAAATGTAAATGTAGAAAATGAATTTTCAGAAACATTCTGAATCCCATTTCTTTATATTATTGAACTAAAGTTGACACCAGAGACTTATAATTGTCATCTTTCCTGTTTCCAAGAATACCATGTACAACTACTCTAAACTAAAGCCTAGTTGTCAGTTCAGTATCCTATACATTCATCTCCAATACACTATTTTTCAGAAGTGTCCTTAACTGTAACCCAATGGAAACCACTTTTCTGTTCCATGACTACCACTACCATGGAAAAGAGCAATATTTTGTGAAACCTCCCTGTTGATCTGTAAGCAATCCAATAACCTAAAGATCACCACAGACATAACAAGAGTAACCCTTCTACTTTGCTGCACTTAGAATCTTCTACATACTATTATACATTTCTTTCAAGAGCAGCATGAATTAGAGGAACTGATAGATATGTATTTCTACTATACAGCAGGACTGCTTTTAAATTTAATTTTGATGCGTCAATAAAATGCGCCATTCATTAGGATTGTGTTCCATGATGTTATAAGACCATCTTCCCCATACTCTCCTCGATAATTAAATACGTGCAATACACACTGCATTGTCATTACAATGTTATTTTAGTTCCCGTTTCAAGTAATTGCCATTGCGGTAACTGGGAACCAATGAAGTTCAACTTTTTCTTTGGTCAACTTTAGGTCACAAAATAAGTCATTCACCTGCCTCGGTGGCGTAGTTAGCTAATGCATTGGTACCGTGTAGAGCTAGACTGCCGAGGACGGGTACATTTGTTATCCCTTTTACTGCGGCTTCGCGGGGAGTGGTTTGGTTTTGTCGAAGTCCAGCTTCCGGGCGACGAGGCGTCGATCTCGTGGGTCCAGTGGATGGGGAAAGGAAGGGAGATGGGGGAGAAAACATAGGCGGGTTCTGGGGTGGTCAAGGTGTGTAAATGGTAGCTCTCAGGGCTAAAAGGGGAAATTGGAGTAGGTGGGGGTCGGATGGTCGGTGTGGGGGAAAGTCAAGGGGAGTAATTGTCTACGCTCGGAGATCCTGGAGCGGAGTGTTGGCGTTCAGAGGTCTGGTGGCTGCAGTAGAAGATGAGTTCATGTGTGGAGCATTGTTTGGTGGTCGTTGTCTTCTTTAGAGTCTTATGTCGGTGGGCCTTGCCGGCGCGGTGGGTGTATCCCATCCCGTGGGGTCACCGTCGGAAAGGATGAACAGGTTGGAGGGTGGGAGAACAGAGTCCCGGCAACACGGAGTCGCGGTGGGGGGCAAAGGAAATGTCCCGGCAACACGAAGTCGCGGTGGGAGGTGCAGGAACAGTCCCGGCAACACGAAGTCGCGGTGGGAGGTGCAGGAACAGTCCCGGCAACACGAAGTCGCGGTGGGAGGTAAGGGGTAGTCGGGGAAGGATAGGTGACGACGATGAAAAATGCTCTTTCCAAAAATAATGACGATTTATTATTGCTCTTGCGTAACGGTGGTTCGCCAGGGTGGGTCACCACTGAACTCGAGTCAAGATTTCACCGGGTTATATACCCTCCGCTGCTGCCTGGCCTTGTCCAATCAGAGAAAAGGGAGCTTCCCATTGGTTCGGGAAAACGAGAGTGCTATTGGCCACCAAGCGAGCCAATAGGAAGAAGGGAGTTGATTACAGAGGTAGGAGCGTCACGGACGGCTCAGAAAACATGGATCGCGGGCGGTCCAGGCACTAGGGAGGAGGTTGGAGCGGCCGGTGCGAGTGCGCAGGAAAGATACAAGGCTAACTGAAACAGTGAGGTACAACACATTGAGGTTCGAATCTTGATCGGGTGAATTGTGGGTGGTTTTTCCTAAATGATTTCACACTCTCCTTCCACGAAAATGTGGGTTCACCTCTAAAATAAAACCCTCCCTATTCCTAGCTTATCATCGTAATTAGTACTTAAGCACATAACCCGAACGAGTAGTAAGACGCAGCGCTAATTAAATAGAAAAAAACTAAGGCATTCAAAACTTCTTGCTTAGTTAAATGTATTGTGTCATCAGTTTCTGGTTGGTACTCCAAATTCTTAGAAGAGGATGGTTCAGTAGAGTTTGAAACACATGCATCTGTACAATCTTTGTCACTAGTTCCTAAATCAATGTTTTTGGAGGAACTGTTTCCGACAGGTCTACACTACGTGGAGTAGACTTTATTACAGAAAATATGTTTTGTGATTTGAAACTGTACTTGCAGTTTTTTTTCTTTTTTTTTCTTTGCAATTATTATATTTTTGTAATACAGAAATATAAATCATCATCATGTTTTGCACCACATCATTAAGTACTTTTGAGTTTCTCAGTTCGCCACATCCTTAGGTTTATTGTGTAGGTAACACAGTACAGATGTAAAGCCTAGTTTTGGTCCTGGTCACTGATCTTTCAACCACAATACAAAGAATATCCACGCTTATTAATGCTAAAAATAACTTCCTCAGCATTTTCATTTTAACCTATCACACACCTAACAGAAACTACCAGGGTGATTTAAACTCTTTCTTTGCTTAGGTATTATAACAATACATTAACAAACAGATAAAATTACTTTAAATAAACACATCGATCGCTAACGCTGTAGCTGTTTCTCTGTAGCTGAAAGAGCTATTTTGTGAGCTTATACAGTATACACAGTACCACAACTATGCTCTCTGAGATATTACTGCCATCTATGATCAAATGCAAAAATATTTGGTTATGCATCTAATCAGTGTTATGTTTTATCATAAGCTATCTTTAATATTTGCTTGCAACAACTATACTCAAGATCATATGACACATTACGGTTATATTTCCTTAACTAAATCTTATCAAGATACACATATTGTGCATGAACACAAAAATGAACTAAAACAGCCAAAATATTGCTGGGGATGTTAATAAAAATTAATTATATATCTATATAAAATGATAAGGATGAAGTGTATTGTTTATTGAAAAGAGGGGGAAATATCAAAAAGGGCATCCATCTATTTATTAATTTAAAGTCCAGTGACATTAAAAAAATAGTACATAAAATAGAGGATAAAAGAAAAATGGGCTAGCTCAGTTTTAACATGAATGCAATACTTTGGGTTCAAAACCAACATTTACATTTAACAACAAAATAATTATCTTGGGGTAAAACAAATAATAATAATATGTACAATTGAACACGATACTCTCTCAGGACCTTTGGGTCATGTTGAGATAAAATAATACCATAATTGAACCTAGTCAACAATGAACTTAACTTGTGTACAACAATACTAATCTCCAAAGTTGACATCCCTGAGAACTGCTTACAGGTGAGACATAGCTAAATAGGTGGTTACTCTTTGGTGATAACAATACAAAATACAAAATGTTAAAGTTAATAATGAACCTAAGAAATAAATGTACAACACAATGAAGGTGAATTGGAGATCATATATATAATTTTGGTAAAATTTAAACTTCGAATAGCCCAGCTTAATAGACGTCTATTAGAATACAAAGTTAAAATTACATTCTATACAATATGAAAAGTGTCACTATTATTCTGAGAGAACGCATCATTATTGTTTTGTTTAGATATTTAAGTTATAACAAAAGAAAATAATATAAATATGTTTATTCAGATTTAAGTGAACTTATTAAACAAGCAGATATTTAATAAAACAATTTGAAATCCTTAATATATATATATATATAGTCAATTACCTTAATGAAGTTAGTCAGTGAACATTAAAACAAAAGATATTAAATAAGGTCATTGCATTTCGTCAAAGTCCTGACTCTGGCAAAAGGTTTCATTTCCAGAGTCATTTGTTGAAACAGTATATTATGTCTAAAAGAAAAATTCTAATATCTGCGGCTTAAGCTAAAATCAATCTTTGAATTTGTAGCAATAAATGCTAAAAGATTAATGAAGTCTGGTCAAAATTGTAGTATAAAACAAAGGATAAATCACAATTAAAATTTGGCGCAGGCCAGCCGTGTCAAAAAAAAAAAAGTAAACACTTTTAAATAGATTAAAACTAAATAAAATATAAATCGACAGAATTAAAATTTTTTCAGAGGTAAAACTCATGTTGACTAATGTTATAAAACTACATCTGATTTCAACCTTTAGTTTTAAAGTGTTACACTTTTACCAGTATAATGCAAGTATTGGTATATTGATTCACTTTTTCACTAAATTGTGTTCTAAAATGATCCTCCACCTTTATTGCATGGCACTTTTAAGCAATAGAATAAAAGTTTTTCTGTGAAATATGGGTAAATTGCATGAATTGACTCCTGAAAGGCCTTTTTCCCTACCATAAATCTACTATATAGTAGGATATTGGTGGGAAAAAAGACCTTTCAGAGAGTAATTCCTATCGTGAATGGAATATAGCTACCCATTTAATTGAGCCAATATTTCGGTTAAACAAAAACTTAAAGTAAATCATTTATATTTCCTACTTAATTTTCTAAAATAATAAAACACGCAAATTATAATATTTGATTAACTTTTGTATTAATTTAGTTTAAACTGTATCACCTGTTGTTTATCTTTCAGGGAAATAGACGGTCATGATCCTGATGATGACATTATATTTGAAGATTTTGCTCGTCTTCGATTGAAGGGTGGGGAGACTGATGCCTGAAACCAGGCTAGAATAAGATCCAAGCCAATACGAACGGATGTGTACATTGTAATCGAGTGAAAGTATAACTCCACATGGGTATTATTTATTGTCTTGTGTCTTTATTATGGCAACACTAATTTTTAAAGAAGTGTTCCTAGAAGAAGAGAAATTATTCTTTATTGATGTAGTGTTTACTTGAAGGTTATGGTATTTATGACTTGACCAAGCTGAGCTTCCATATTTTTTCTTCATAAAGTACAATTGGTTTGAGAACTTTTATTATAATTAAAAAATATATATATCTTATTTTCTTATTCAATTCGAAAATGTCATTTTCAACAAGGATTTAATTGTAGCATGTCTACTTTGCCTTCCCTCCCCTTTAAACCCACCTCAAACACAAACACACACCCTCCCCCAATCCAAATATAAACTTATTTTGTTATATAAGACAATATACTTTATCTTATAAACGTGTAATAATTTTACTAACGTTTCCTCAATTTAGGTATTGTGTATTTGATTCTACATTAGTATGATTATATAATGCTTTATATATATATATATATACTGTTACTAGTGATATATATATATATATATCACTAATAACACTGACAATGTTTATATTCTAGGTAACCAAATGGTCGTTGGCTTTTTATGTGCTGTAAGTTACTTGTTTTTCAATAGTAATATATGTGTTTAAATAATGTAAGCTAGGGATGGATGATTGGCAAGCCAGTTCTATTTGGCACACAAGACTATTTAAAAATATAACCAGAATGTTTGTCAATAAAACGATAGTAAAAAGGCGAAACCATGACAGTTTTACCCCCACTTCAAAGATTTTTGAAACTCATAAGACAGCATAATAGAGACATTCAGACTGGCAAATATATATGATAAAATAAAACTTGCAAACGGTTACTAAAAACACTTTAACTATACAATTTTCACTGTCGAAACATATAAATGATTTTAAACCAAAAGTTGTGATTATCTCTTATTTAAACATGCTTACACTTACAACTTGATTACAGTCTTTAACCGAAACGTGCCTATACTTTCAACTCATTAACTATCTTTATCCAAAGGATATGTTTATATTTAAAAACCTTAATAGGCTTGAATTAAATCATTTTCACATTTACAACATATTGATAGTCCTATAGTTTTCATTACTTTGTATTTGTGGTATGACAATTAATCATAGTTTATATTCTGTATGTCTCTATTGTATAGTAAGACTTAAATGGCGTTTTTTTAAATATTAAAGAACCTGTAAAGTTGCTGGACTTTGAGTTAAAAAATAAATTGAAAAATAAATTGTCTTTATAGCTAAGTTAGACCTCGTAGTAATTTTGTTTAGGAATGGTGTCCTTCTATACCTAGGAGTTTCCCAATTCAGTCTTAGACTAGATCTTTTATATTGATCTTGTGGAAACACTGGTCATATTCATTGACTTTTTTTATTATTTTTTATTGTCTATTTGATACATCTCAGGGGCTCATAACCTTATTTAATACCTAATAGGTTCTATTGATTATCATGTTTTAGAGACAACTCAATATATTTATGAATTTATTAACATTATTCTACTTGCCACTTGTTCATTTAAAAGTATTAAAAAAACTTGCCTCTAAATATTATCATCACTGTATATTATTTTACATTAATAATACCACTGACTTTAGTGTATTTTTTATGTCCGCTAAAATTTGAGAAAATGACAATATGTTGACATTTGAAATTCTTTGTTGTGGGTGCATCCATTCTTCTAGCTGTGACCTGACCTATACAGACTACAAAAAGTGATTAGTTATCTTAAAATCATTTATTTGGTATATATTTGACATTGTGCATTTAATGTTTTAACTGTAAATATTTCTTTTTAATATTGATACAACACAATAATAACTGAATTAAAAAGATTTGACTAGGTCTACTAATAATATTATATTATTTATGCAATTTATTTAAGTAAATAATGTTTTTAAATCAAGTGTTTATAAATTAAAAAATATATCAAAAACACATTAATATAAACATAATAATTTCTTCAATTTCATAATTGCACACGCGAAAATGTTAATTCATCATCATAAACAACTATTTCCAGCCTGTGTTTGTCAATTTAGTAAAATGCTTTCATCTTCCACCATTCCTTCCCCTTTAATTGCTTCCAATCTTCTCACACATGCACACTTTCTTTTGTATGCTTCTTGGTTTCCCTTGTTTTTTCCTTGCATGACCATACCATTACATCCTTGTGTTTTCGACTATCTCATGTACTCCCCGAACTTCCACTCTTTCCCAAATAACTTCATTCCTTATCCTGTTTCTACTCGTGACGGCTAACATGCTCCTCACAAGTTTAATTCCCATAGTCTCCACTTTCCCAATCTCTCTTACGTTCATTGCTTATATTTCTGCCGCATATGTGACTATGGGTACAAAGTACACCCTATAGATCACTTATATAAAGGGCAGATATCATCTTCATAGCATGTGTCTAACACACCTATTATCTTGTTAGATCCCCTCTACTCCCATCCTTCACCTCAATCATGCTTCCAAAGAATTTTACATTTTGTAACTTTCTCAGCTTTACTTCATCCAGATTTATAGCTTTACAATACCTTATCTTCTTACTTTTCATTACCATCACTTCACACTTTACCGTACTAATTTTCACTCTTTCACTCCTTCAACTTCTTCAATCCATTCCTGAATCTGTTCATGTACTTCCTCTCTTTTCTCCTCCTATACCATCAAGTAATCATCAAACATCATGGCTTTCATTCTTCCCTCCCCAAGTTTCCTTGACAATTTATTCATGACCGGTTCTATTACCATTACAATTAATAGCAGTGGGGTACCCGCTTCGATGGCCGCATGGTCTAAGGTGCCACTCTTGCTATAGACTAGACTGTAGAAGACAAAAAAATCGGGGTTTGATCCCAGTCGAATGTCTTGAAGGTGGTTTTTTCTAAATGGTTTTACACTCTTCCTCCGTGCAAATGCTGGTGCATTTAAACTAAATTCAACCTTAGTTTCTGACACATTTGTGTAGTTCGTACATAGGTATATTACCCGAAAAAATAGTAAGATTTGATGCTTAAAAAAAAGGTGTTGGGGGAGAACACTCCCTTGCTTCACACACTTTTTATTTGGAACCACTCTTTCACCCCTTTTCTGTCTTAAACACAACTCATGTTATCCTCATACATAATCTTTACTCTCATTTCAAGTCCTCTTTCCACTTCGGCCTCCTAAATCTCTTTCCAAGCTTTATTTCTATCCACACCGCCATATGTGTCTTCTTCACATCCATAAATACCATTATCAAGCCCTTACCAAAATCATACATATTTTTCTTCATCTGTCGTATATTAAAGCTCAAGTATCTTGTAGACCTCTGCTCTCTAAATCCATTTTGTTCCTTTCTCCACCTTTCTTTATTTCCATCTTTCATTCTCATTTCCAGTATATTCTTAAATATTTTTGTACAGTGGCACAGCAGCGTTATTCCCCCATAATTATTATACCTCTTTCAGTTGACTTTCTTAAAAATCAGTACTATAATTCCCTTCTTCAAGTCTTCCGGTATCTTGTTTTCCTTCCATATCACTCTCGGCACCTTGTTTAACCATTATATTCCTATTACGTCTACTACTACTACTACTACTACTACTGCTGCTGCTGCTGCTGCTCTTATCATTTCCACTGTTCTTTTTCTCATACTCTTTCTGTCTGGGACCCATTTCCTTCTCTTCGTCCATTATTCTAACTGATTTTCTTTTATCTCTCCTCCTGTTTCCTTTCTGGATTTAAAACACCTTCTTACTTCCTCCCACATTTCTAGCATCTCATTTTCGCATCCATTCTTTCCTGGATTTCCATACCACATGTGCTTCTCTTCTCCCTATATTATTCCTCTGTTTCCTCATTCCTATTCTTAAAACTCCTGCTTTATTCTTCTCCTCCATGGTGTCTGTCTCTACTCTTATCGCTTGTCCTCCCACATACCTACCTTGCATCTCATCCTTGGAGGTCGTCCATAAAAATCACGTAACACTTTTCTTACCTTTTTAGCCTCCCTTCCTCCCATGTAGCACCATGTAGACATTAAGCCTAGACCCCTCTCCATCCCAAACATATGTTACGTAACTTTTCTAACCAAGAATGAATGCCATTTTTTCATAGGAAAGTTTTATGATACTAAAGGAGGGATTTAGATTTAATATGTCTTAAAATCCATTTTGAATCCTGATTATAAATTATTTTAGAGAGTATTATTATTTATACAGACATAAAGACGTCGTTGAGCTCTAATTCCTCAGGTTCATTAGGACTAACCTCTTTTATATTTATGTTATGGGTGTCAGATTTGCGATTTGAGTAAGAGCTAGACGACACTACTACGTGCTGACTAGGATGGCCCTTTTCTGTAGTGGCGCTACATGATGTTAAAGTGCCCACATCTGATGCTTGACGCTGAGGAAAGACGTCTTTCTTAATGTTTGTACACTTTTTTAGATAGTCATATTATCATCATATAAAGGGCTATTCAAACAATTCTAGGCATTCAATTTTTCTAAATTATATTTTGGATTAATATACAATTTTACTTTAGTTAACTTATTAATTCCTAGACTCATGTTTCATTCCAACATCGATCCTTGATCCTGGCTTCACTCTCTAAAAAGACTATATGGGCAATGAAGTGGAGATAGGGTTTCGAATACCTGTCCAGTGTACTAGGTGTCTGTTCCTAAATGGTTTTATATTCTCTCTCCACGTTAATGAGGGTAGATTACCTATAAAATTCTACCTTCCTCATTTCTACTCCATTAGGTGAATATAATAAAAATTAACTAGAATAAATACATTTTGACTATACCACACTACAAAATGTGTACTAAAAAGTTGGAATTTTAAAGAAAATCTACCAGCATTTGCAGGAAGGGAGAGCGGGAAATCATTTAGGAAAAGCAACCCTCAGTAGATCTGACTGGTAATCGAATCCCATTCCCCCCAAAATCGGCCATCTAGTCTACTAAGAGAATGACAATTTAGATAATGCGGCCATCGTTGCAGGTGTATAATAGTTGTATTTATATGCATACAAATTAATTTATCAGAATGGAAATGGTATAAATACACCTACCTTTTAAAAATAATTAATGGTTATTATTTGAAGCTTTACCTTTCATGACATGCTGCTGGTATGAAGAGAATAACACTATTGATGAACTCCTCAAACTTGCCTTTAAATAAAGTCTGTACTTTTGCTTCTTTCTATTTCACTACATCTTTTATGAGACTCTTCCACTGGTTTTTTCAGGATATCGCTTTTTATACACAATAAATGATTAAGTCTCATTTATTTGAAGAAATTCTTTTTGTTTTTGTAAAAACACAAGTGATTATTCATGGCCTATGTAAAATAATGTGCAGTAGGAATCTAAATTATACTCAAACTCAACTATCTTTATAAATTAAGGCTGCTTCGAGAGACAGCTGCTATCCAACTAAAAGCACATGAGGGGTTCAGTATATCGGACAAATTTAAACAAGTATGGTGAGTCTAAGCATGTCGCTCTCAGGCGCATGAAAATATGTGTTTTTGAATGTGCTTGGCGTTCGTAGTCTTGGGCAGACAACATCTAAGTGCATTCAAAATATTAATAGACAATAAGTAAGTGATAAACTTGCATTCGCAACGCCACAGATATTCGGAAGTTATCTATAGTATGTTTATCAAAGGTGAAAACATGAACAATAATATTATTTTTGAACATTAGATGTACCCCACCCTCCCCCCATGTAACAGCATGTAGACATTATAGATCCCCCCCAACTCAAAGCGTTACATGGTTTATGGACGACCCCTTGGGCACTGAGCTTCTTGCCTATTCATTTTAAAGCCTCCACACCCTTATTCTTTCTTGTTTTGCTACTTTTCTCTTACATCTCTGCCATCAGCAACCTGTGGTCACCATCTAAGGACACTTTTGGTATTACTTTGATATTTAGTCTGTCTTTTCATTTCCTCATCCTAAACAAGTAATCTATCATCGAACTTTGCTCACCATCCCAACACTATCCAGCGATGTCATGGCCTTTTTGTTAATTATTAACATTGTTTTTTAATTTTGAACATAAAAACAAGTAATATAAATATTCTATGTTGAATTATTTAAAATGATTGAGTATATAACTCTAAGATACTTATTCTATTTGTTTAAATTATTTTAACATGATTGAGTATAAAATACTAAGAAAATCATTGTGTGTTCAAATTATTTTAACATGATTGAGTATAAAATACTAAAGAAATATTTGTGTGTTCAAATTACTTTAACATGATTGAGTATATAAAACTAAGAAAATCTTAACACTTTCAATCATAAACTATTTGTACATTTTGCTGTGTTGTGAAGGTTACTTGTATAATATATGCTCATGTTATATACCATAAAAAATTGTATTTTCTAATTTAATGTAACTATTTTATGTTTAAAATATTATTACTGAATTCATTTTAACCCATTTATTCCCAGAACTATTTTTTTTAGTAAATGTCTTAATATTCATTTGTATGATTATAATAGGATATAATAACAATAATATAACTTCACTTTTTTTATGGCGCCATTTTGAAATAATGACATGCCCCATTATTGGGGCAGTGGTATAGAGAGGGTAGAGTTTATTAATGAATTTTAAAGGTGTATAAAATAGTTGTAAATAATTTTATTCAAATTAGTGATTAAAACACTACTACAAAATGATTATTTACTATTACAATTTAATTTTGGTCATATTGAGTAGGAAAATTACAATAGTATGCTTCATTAGCAGTTTTTCAGCGAGAATGAAACATCTCCGAACAATGTACCTGACATCCAACATTGCACTTGTTGTATTTTTATGACACTCCCCACATCGAATTTGCGTCATGCTCTTTACAATCACATCAAGTCGTATGTCATCACACACTCGTCTTTTCAAACGTTTTGGTGATGGTCCTGGAGCTACTCTTACGCTGTACTTAGATAGGTTTGTGCAATGAATCGAGTGAAGCCCAGTAGATCTAGTTTATCTTCCTTTCCTTTGGATGCCATGCGTTGTTCACAGAGGCAGTGAGAGGAAACATGATCATCTGCCAATACCACTTCTTCATGCGTACATTTACTCGGTAAGTCGAGATGTTTTGGTCGATTCGGTCTACTCCTCCCATATAACAATTATAGTTGATAATACAGGCAGGCTGGTCAATTTGAATTCTTTTCTTTGTGGCTCCATCTCCTTGCTAGCCCCTCGAAGAGTAGAAGCAACCGTTACAATATTGTTGACATGGTATCTTATCAAAGTTATTCCACTATCTGTATCTGTCAGCTGGGAGTAAGAACCTCTTACTTTTTTCTTCAGAGTATATGCTTCTTCCAAGGATGCTTTCTCAATTCTATTCGAACGAATAGTGCCAGTGCAGTAGTGGCCTTTACTCTGTAGTTCCTCTAGTAGACGAACAGAAGTAAAGAAATTATCTATATATATGCTGTACTGTCCATGTGGAAGTTTGTCAACTAAGTCAATAACTCCTAGCTCGGGATGTAGATGCACCTTGATAGGGCTACACTCGAACTAAATAGCCAAGGCGACTACAAAGACACCACACTTTGTAGCCAAAACGAATTGGTTTACCATGGATGTGTTGTTTAGAACCATGACGACCGTAATATGGCACCATTGCTTCATCAATTGATACATTTGCATCTTTAGGGAAATCATCTGACCACCTCTTATTTAGTAACAACCAGAGCGGGCCAACTTTACCAAATTTGTCCTTCTCATCTAGTGTTAAATTATCACATACATGTAAATATTTCAAAATGTCTTCAAAAGTATTTCTTGACATTGCTTCATTATGAGTATCTCTTGAAGTTTCCCAATACATCCGATACCTTGGTACACTGCAATATCCAGTCAACAAGAGGATTCCTAGAAACACTTTGATTTCATTGATAGTTACCTTGAATTTTATATTACCTTTCTGAAAAGTATAGTTGTTTGAACAATTAACTATGAGTTCTAGTACTTCATTGTCAAAAAAACATTTCAAAAACCTCTACAGGACTATAATTATTTTGAAGCCATTCACGCTGTTCCCAAGCTGGTTCTGGTGCTAAAGGCAAGTCCATATCTTGCCACTTTCGGCAAGGAGTTGTAGTTTTTATTCTATTAGACTTATTTTCATTATCTGGTGTGTTAACATTTTCTAGGTATTCTTCTGGAATATCTTCTTCACCCATAATTGTACTAACAATACCTGTGTCTTGAAGGTGCTTGGCGTGCAACTCTGCTGTAGCACGAAGCTGATTACCACTGAGATGATTGATGTCTGGGTTGATAAAATCTTCATCTTCACTGTCTTCATCACTAAGTAAGGGGTTTTCAGGACGACCCATGAAGACCTTTGCCTCTAATATGTTCTCATCATCATACAAAATTGAAATTATTTCATCTAAAGTTAGCCTGAAATCCAAAAAATAAAAAGACATAATCTTTGTAACCAACTACTCATTCATTCCCACCACCCTTACATTGGGGCATCAATGTATTTGTTAATATTTACAGAGTAACACTTTATTTATTGGTGATATTACTACTAAGCACAATAAATCAACTAATAATAAAGTGGAAACAAACAATAAATAACTATAATAGTAAAAAATACAGTGACAATAGACTTACGTTTTCTTTGTTGACATGATGTCCTCAATAAGCTGTTTCTAAACTTTTACACTTTTTTTTATTAATTTTGTTATGATGAAATAACTGCTACCAACAGTTTGAACTATCAGCAAACTAGTAATTCAAAGTGAGAAATTTCCTGAACAACCAAATAGATTGATAGAAAAAAATTAAAAGTTCACCGCCCCAATACTGGGGCAATGGGAATAAATGGGTTAAACAAAATTTTAGCCAAAACATTTTTTGGAATGATGTTTATAAAATACTGCCAAGTTTCACTCTTTTAGTTTATAATTGTTTTCTTGAACAGTTACAATTCATATTTTATTACTGTATGATTAATAATGATATATGTATTTCTATTTAATGATAACAATATAATATGCATTTTTTTATTACCTCACATAGGTATTTCACACAATGTAAAACTGTCCCTGAATTCCAACATAAAGAATATTAAACTTATAATATTCCTAAACTCAATTATTGCTTATCACATCCCACAAATTTACCATTTTTCTAATTTAAGAGAAGAGTAGGTGATTGATGTAAGTGGATCTTATTAATATTATTTCAAAACAAAATTTCAAATACATACTACTTAAACTTGTGAAGGTACATATTTAAATTTAATTACATAAGTAATACCTAACACCTAATTAAAAATGCCCCCTTTCCATACATAACCATGTTACACTAGGTCTGAACTCACCCTTTCCCACAGTTTGTACCAGATAATTAACACCACTAAAATGATCAGGTGATAAATTACCTCTGTTTATTTACTCAAATTTGGCTGATTTAAGAGGAAACAAACACAAATAAAGTAAAAAATGAATACTTTTTCCAAAGCCAGCCAGCTTATGTAAAAATAAGGATACAATTTCCACTAAATTGTTAGCATTAATAAACTACATGTTCATTGTACCAGACATCACCATTTTTGTGATTTAAACTAATATAAACTAACAATTTTAAGGTGCATAGATTAGGCGAGCTGAACCTGTAATGTAACATGTAAAGTAATGGATTTTTATGTTTGGAACGGTCTCGCGAGCAGGTTACAATTGGCTCACAAGCAGTTCATACCGATACGCCAGCTGTTGGTTTTTTTGCAACAAACACAGACGGATTTGTCATTCTAGTTAAACCGTCGTCTAGTACAGTTCGTTGACTAGTACACAAGCTTGCGAGCATGGTAATCTGGTCATAAAAATCTGTTTTACAGTCGATAGAATTTTTTGGAGAGAAAAGTATTTTAGAGGATTGTAATGATATAAATTATTTTAAAAAGAACATGGAAGATGTGTTGACTAAAATCGCCACTTTAACATGTCAAACAAATTTTTTCAAAGAAAAATAATGAGTTTGATGGTTCATTGAAGAGAAAGCTAAAACCAAAAATTCTAAAGAAGCAAGAAAGGGTAAATCTATATACAATCTACCTACTAATTTTCAAATATGTTGAGGGGAACTATGCACATTATAAATAGATCATGGGCCGAGTTGAGTTCCTAATGAGTAAATATAATGATTCTAAGACACCAAAATATATTGGGCTTGGCTCTCAAGAACTCGTTCGGGAGTAAGTATTTCCAGCATCAAGACCTATGTTACTTGTCAGCTCAAAAACTGCCACACGATAAATCATAGGTACTTGGTCCTTTTAACACACTAGATAAGCAAAAATATTTCTTTTGTGAAGCAGAAAAGAAAGTGAGGTAGGAAAAGATGGAGAAATGAATCGTTAAGACAAGGGTAGCACAGTTAATATTCACCCTTTTTTGCACAAGTCATCACATGATATAATTGAGATGATTCCTCTCAGCAACAATTCAGTGCAAAGAAGCATAGATGAAATGGCTGAGAATGTGCAACATACTAAGGACAACAGATGTTGCATTACAGCTGGACGAGTCAACTTTGCCAGGCAATGAATATTTACTTCTCGCTTATGTGCGTTTTATAAAAGACAAATAGTTTGGCTCAAGAGTTGTTATTTGCAAGGCAACTAAAAACCGATACTAAAGGAAAGTCAATATATTATGTTGTTGAGGAGTTTTTCAAAGAAAAGGAAATTCCACTTACTAACAACATATTTGCTTGTGCGACTGATGGAGCATCATCAATGACTGGTTGCTTACTTGAAAAAATCAGTGCCAAATATCTTTACCGTTCACTGTGTTATTCATCGCCAATATCTGGTTGCAAAAAATCTCAGTGGACGCCTACACAATTCTCTACACACTGTTATTACTGCAGCGAATAAAATCAAAGCACATGCTCTCAATGATCGACCATTCCGGGATCTCTATGCTGAGAATGATGAAGACTTTGAACGTTTGTTGCTTCACACTGAAGTTCGTTGGTTATCTAAATGAAATTGTTTGAGACGCTTTTACAACATGTTGACACTGTTGTGGAATATTTTGAAGACACGGGTGCTTTGCTCAGTAATGAACTAAAAGAAATCAAAATGTTATTGCTTATTTTTCTGAGTTATTTGCAAAGTTCATTGAAATGAATTTGCAGTTACAGGGTAATAACACCAATCTTATTAAAGAAAATCTGTCGTATCTACATTTATTGTAAAATTAACTATACTGAATCGCAATATAGGCCGTTGCGAGCTATACCAATTTCCGAGCTTGTCTGAGCTAGAAAAGAAAGTCTGGATACAAGATGACGATCTGCAAGTTTTTTGTGACCATTTGAATATGCTGCATTAAGTTATGTTTGATCAATTCAAAGATCTTGTTATGATGGAAATTCCTGACTGGGTATTAAGTACATTTTCAGATATTGAATAATTTGGAGCATTGGAAGAAGAACTAATTGAGCTACAAAATGACATTGAGTTGAAACCAAAGTTTAAGAAATCATACCAAGAGTTTTGGTTACAGAAGGAAATTCCTTATCGCTATCCTGCATTATGGAGAGTGGTTAAGAGGCTCCTGATTGCATTTCTAACATCGTATTTGGTGGAACGTGGTTTTAGTGTGGTGAGCCTACTTATCTTCAAGCAATGAAATTGACTCCAGATTACTAAGCGTGGGGATTTAAGACTCATGTTAAGTGACATTAAGCGAGACATTGGGAAACTAGTATCATTTCATCAAGCTCATTCATCACATTAAGAATTATTTACAGAATAGTGATGTACTCTACCTAGTTACTAAATGTGGTATCTAATAATATGTAGTATTTAATAACTTTGAAAAGATTATCACTGGATCGAGCTCATCAATCATGTTTAATTAAACTTGAACAAAATATTTAACTAATAACTGTTCCATCCTTGAATTTTAAATCTCTTTTATTCATAGTGGGTCATTGAAAACCACTATTATGAGTATTGATTTTTTAGAGTAAAGGATCGGGGGGAGGGGCTGGGTATGAGTTTTTGGAACCAAGACTCAAATAAGTTTGGGAACCACTGTACTAGACTAATACTCTCATTGAAGTAAGTAGGGACCAACTATGACTATTCACACAGCAGTTAAGATTCTGTGATTATTTTAGTTATTTAACATATTAAGATGTTTATATTTAATTATTAAAATTTTCATAATTGGGCATTGGCCCTTCTTATCCAAATGCACATGGTATTAATGGACCTCAAGAAGGTCACAGAGATTAGCTTCACACTCCACTGCCGCCTGGATTCTGATACAGCAAGTTAGCCAACGCTTGCAAAACGATCATACTAACGGCACCTATTATCTAATAAAGTAACTATTTTAGAAGGAGAAGTTGTATTTAGAACCATGTAATTTTACCAGTGTGTTGACTTGGGAGTTGTTAGAGATAAATATCATCATGATTATTGAAACTAACATACATTTAAAAATAGATTTAAAAAGAAGAAGAATTATTCATTAAATGATATATTATAAATGAACAGTCTAGATTAATTTTACAAAGAACATAAATAAATTGATTAATAATTTTTGTTTTCCTATTTAAAATGCAGTGAAATGGAAACATTTTAACAAAAATATTTCAATATCTATTTTTAGCATGATTTGAAAATTCCATAAGAATTATGAAAGATGCCCAGATATGTTACTAAAATAAATAAAAAACTACAATAAGGAATTATTAAATATTTGTTTAGATACTTTTCTTTTGTTTATAACTTACATTTATGGTTAGGCTCAGCCTTAACGCTTGTAACGCGTTAAAACAGGACAACTACTAATACCCCTAATGGGAAGACAAGAAATGGCATTAAGTTAATAGCACATAGTGGCTGATATCAAAACGAATTACTTATCTATCCTTGATGCCAATGAGGCTTACTACAACACAGTTCTAAATATAAAGAATAAAACCACATAATCTTAGTCCTGGTTTAAGGAACTACAAGGGCAATAACTAACATATGCTAGCTAGCAAGAGTTAACTCCCGAAAGAGTTAAATATTACAATGCAGTTTGTTCCTAGAAGAGAAACAGATCTTTTAAACCAAGACAGTGGCGAAACACCAGGCATCTAGAAGCAATTAATACTATGACCAAACAGTTCCTGAATAGTACTGCCAATGCAATCAATAGTATAAACATTACATTAGCATGCAACAGGGTTAAGCACACTAAAAAATAAAGTGATCAAACTCGATCGACTCTCTAGTCACTTCAAATGGGCCGTACATAATAAACATAACCCCGCGAGCCACTACTAGGGACTAGTAGCACTTCCACAGGTTTCATACCTCAAATCAGTACAGACTTTGACACCTACAAGACTGGTGTGAGTTTGCAGAACCAATTAGGTCGAGAAACAATGTAACCGATATCCTGGCATCCTCCATAATTAACTCTCTTCGATTCTCTATTCTATGGCCGCAGCATGGTCAAACAGTTATGACCCCAATATTTGCGACCAACTCTAATAGACGTTGAAAGATAGCGCACTATAATAAACTATGTCTTATGGGCATAGAAAAGGATCAGAGCAACGGCCATACTTTATCTATGTTCAATGGACATTAAATTAAAGAGCTCGCAGCTCAACAAAATAAACTGTGCCTTAAGGGCATAGGGAAACAGAAAGATGTTACCTACAAAAACATAGTCAAAAGGACATTTACAAGATAGAGCTTAATGCTCAACAAAATAGAAACTACGCCTCAAGGAAACGGTGACCTCATTTATTTCCCTCCAAATACTCATGATTATCTCCGCAGCTTGATCTGCGTCGATGAGGTGATTCAAACGCCAACACCATCACGGTCTTCTCTACTAAAACTATAGTAACAAAGAGCGTATCTTTGGCAGCAGTGTCTTCGATGAGTGGTGATTACAATGTAGCATTTGCTACAGTTAAAGACAATGGCAGCTTGTAGCTAAAATTAGTGGGGGTGTTGCTCCAGAAAATTTTTAGACTTTGTTTAAAAATTGTGTAAAAGAAAATAATACGTATAAAAAGAAAATTTATTCAGGAACTTGAAAAAATCTTAACAAAAAAAACAAACTTTTTTACTTACTTTAACTTACACTGTTACAGTTCAAGCTTGATATATTCATTCAAAAATGAAATTCATTCCTCTTGTTTTAATTTGTGCAAAAAGTTCAATAATTTTCTCCTTAATCTCTGGATGACAATTGAGGAAATTTTTTTCCATTGAAAGTACTGCAAGTGTATTTAGTCTTTCTGTTATATAAAAGAACAAAAAAAAATTAATCAAATAGAATAGCTGGAAGCAGAATAACAATCTAATTCTACACTCTTCTACACTTTTATCACATTCAAGAATATGGCACACGGTTTTTAAGCACAACACACGCTGAGTAAAAAAAAAAACTTCCTTCCACCATCACGTCAGAGCCCGGCACTGCGATAGCAACAGTGCTCTCTCTACCTGGCAGTCCCGCCTTCCTCCCCACCCCCTCCTGTGTACGCATGTGCACAACATTCAAACACCATGTCACTGGCACTGTAAAGCGCACAGTTCCATACAAAGATGTTTGTATATTTTTCATAAACTGGGGGGATAGTTGCTGGAGTACTGACATTAAGCTTAAGGAATATCAATTGTACTACAAAAATAAAGAAAGAATTAAAGAAAAAAGTTCTCATTATATTAAATATCGATAATATCAAATGTAAATAGGGGGTGCCTATACACGAACCGCCACTGGTTAAAGAAGAAACAAGACGAAGGGGAATGAACTACTTACCCCATTTCACCATTCTAGCACCTCACGACTACTATTCAGCAACACAACAAATACACATCCGAGCAAGACCAGCGCGCGACGAACTGATCGAGCTATTAGTGACGGGTAGAATTGGATGAATAGAATCAATTCATTTGATTATTCTGAATAATCGATTCATTTGATTCCTTCAAAATCATTTGAATGAAAACGGTAGCTGACTTGATGCAACGCGAGCTGGCTGATTCATTCTCTCGCCTTGACAGAAGGGCTGAGGAAAATCGTCCTTATGACTATGTATGTTTCCAGGCTCTCTCTATACAGGTATTCCTTTCTATTAAGTTCATTTTCAATAAATAGTCCCCATTGCTACACAATAATCGACCTTACTCTTTCAAATGATTCTAAGTCTAATTTAATACAAAGTTTAAGTAGTTGTACAGTTTACAATCGAATATCAGCCAAAAATAATTTGATTGATAATTACAAAATAACTTGATTATTTTGATACATTACTATGTAGATGTTTCTTTTTCATTTCCTTTAAATTTTATCTTCCTAACTAAACGCATATAGCACGAACGGTTTGAAAGATATTTTTTTAAACGTTGACTTTTATTTATTAAGTAGATAATCATATACTTTTTATGTATTTAGTAAAACATTGCCCGGCCGTACAATTCAGATTGTATTATTTTATTCACTGAAATAATTTTACATTCTTATAACAATATATTATTATCCAGCAAACTTACATCGTCATTTGTCGAGTAGTAATTGTGTTTGATTCTAAGTGAAGCTTTCAGGAGGCATATAATTGATTCACTTATTCAAATTGAAAGGATTGTATAACTTACCTGATATAAATAGAATTGTAAGCTTATATATTTTTGTTATGTTTAGGAAATATTAAAGGGTCAATTATTTCGACTCTTTTAAACACAAAGGGAAACTATGTACTTATGTGACTAATGCGTTCACTCATTCACTGTATATTATTTTGTTGTGGCTGTACTTTGGTCTTTGACACTGGCACAAGGAACTAAATACAGTGAATGTGAGGAATGCCAGGCCTCCACCGTGGTTCGGATTCCACGTTAAACTGTAGGTCCTCCATTTTATCTCACAATCACCCTACCATTACACATTAGCGTAAGTGCATATAACCCGAACGGGTAGTAAGACGCGGTGCTAATAATAATAATAATAATAACTAAATACAGTGATAGAAAAATGTTGATAAGCTGCAAACTCAAAGGAATGCGTGTTGGGAGATCTGACATCAGGGTGAAGAGAATAGTAGCACAAAGCAAAACGAGCTACTAGTAACTACTTTNAAAGGAATGCGTGTTGGGAGATCTGACATCAGGGTGAAGAGAATAGTAGCACAAAGCAAAACGAGCTACTAGTAACTACTTTAAGAAGTAGTAAATATCCAATTATTACCGACTTTACTACTTCTCAAAATCATTCGAATGGTTCTTTCAATTCATTTGATTATGCCCATCACTAAACCGGGCCCGCCCAGGTTCAAGCGGTGGCCGTTAAAGGTCGCGAGATAGTGGAACTTTCCATATAGTTTAAGAAAGGAAATAATGCCAGTTACAGTATATAGGAGAATATTCTCTAACCTTGGAGTTTGTTCTCAGAGCTTGTTGTCATGTGTATTCCCCCTTTTGTGATCCAAATACGTTCCCCCCACTTTTTCCCTTGCCATCCATGTTCCTCTGGGTTTTCAAGCGTATATAACGCTGATATGGCAACATGACCGGCACTCTTGTACTTATTATTATTAGGACCTACAGTTTAACGTGGAATCCGAACCACGGTGAAGGTCTGGCATTCCCCACATTTACAAGATGTCTTGTCAGAGGTGAAGGAAGGGTTTGGTAATCAGATAAATCTGTGCCGGAACCGAGGATTGAACCCCAGACCCCAGCACACTCTTGGACTTTACTCTAGATTGAGGAATTCGTAGCTTTGGCTACACAATTTAAAATGTAAGAAAAATTCAACTTTCGGCTTAAATGATTTTTTTTAATGAAACCTTTTCAAAACTTAATTTTTCGGCCTATTATTTTCTTTGTTATTGTTATACTCATATATCAGAGATTGAAATTAAATTTAACCATGGATAATGTTTCGAGGTGGTTCATAGGCTGTTATATTGAAGTTAGAAATTATGACTAAGTTCTATACATGTTGATTATGTCCGGGAGACAGATAAATAGTTAATTGTGTAAATAGATCGGATAAATCTGTTTGTCCAGTAGTATTATGTTTTGTTAATTTAATTATGTATTTTTAGCTATTAGGAAAACAAAAATAATGTAACATTTAAACTATCATTGCAAATAATCATGTTCTTTCTTAAATGTTTTTTTACTGTGCAAGTTGACTTCTTGAAAGAAAAATAATTAAGGCTATTGTCTTATTGACGATGACTGATGATAAAAGCCTAGATTACTTTAGGTCTCATTTAGAATCCTACTAGGTTGAAACTATTATTAATATATATGACTATTTGAAATATTTTTAGTTATTTGTAAGTTGAGTCATTATTTTTATTAGCTTTAGTAGGTTATGTTGTCCAATAGATGTTGTGAGAACCTAATGAAAAGATTAAATTTGTTTTAATGTCTGTTTAAGTAAACTTACTAATGTTAATATATATAGTAGGAATTTTAATTTTATCGATTTATATTTTTATTTAGTTTTAATTTATGCTTATGTGTTTATTTATTTTGTCGCGACTAGCACGCCATGCGGTCAGATTTCATACTACATTGCCATTATATTCATTTTTAAACTTGTTGTTTTCAACGGACATTGCATTGCGTCGAAGGAAACACCAGATGATGATAATAATAATAACAATATCCCAGTATATAAAGTCGTGTGGATCTAGTTAAATAGAGCATTAAGCCCTTGAATATAAACTACACCATATGGGCATAGGAAAATAAAGTCAGACATTCTGACACAAAAATTATGTCCTAAGGACATAGCAAAAGAGGAGTTACAAGTATAGTTACAGGCATAGTGAATAAGGTCAGACAATCTGAATGAAAAGACTATGTCTTATGGACTTAGTAAAGAGAACTTTAGAATTTAATTCAGATTCTAAATTGTAGATACTTAAATTCTCAGAAAAGGCCTCCTCTGCAACGGCGCGGTGGGACCGACACCTGACACATCGCAGTCACTAGTTGACTCTTTGGTGATGTAGGTTTACATCCTTGTTCTTCCTCCGTCGAATTGATACAATAGAATATATATTATGGGACGCAGTCACACTCGCATATTAGCATGCTCTAATGCACCCTGAAGGGGAGCAGAAGAACAAATTCCAACATGTACTGACCAATTGGTCACAC